>CANYBF011914665.1:0-13371 GCA_948192965.1 Dalechampia spathulata | reverse complement strand
CTATCCTATATACCATGACACGCCATATGTCATACCATATACCATGTTGAATACACATTCACATACACATCCACTATGCCATGTCATACATCATTTCACATGCTATACACATAGTATGTCATCCATTTAAACATGCCATGCATACGGTATGCCATACAATTATACCATGTCATGCTATAATATAACATTTCACATGTCATGCCACATGACACAAGCACATTCTACTATACATGCCATGCATATGCCATGTCACGCATCACTTCACATGCCACACATTTGGTATATCATACATCTAATATGTCATGCATATGCCATGTATTCCACCATCACACATATCATACATATGATATGCCATACACACACCATTTATATGGTATGCTACTTATTATGCCGTGTCATAACATATGCCATGTCATGCATCACTTCACATATCATGCATATGATATGCCATTCATCCCGCATACACATTGCATACGTTACACGCCTAACACTAAAATAAATAAAAAATGTTCAAATGCATAACATTATATGCTATTTGCCATAATATGTGCTAACGTATTAGGTTGCCATATCATGCATATGATATGTCATGCACGCTCACATGTCATGCATATGCCATGTTACTTTTACCGCTATATCACATGTCATGCATATGCCATGTCATCCAAATGTCATATAGCTTTATATGTCATTTTACGTGCAACTTTGCAATGCCAATTCACATGACGCGCTGTGTGTTTAAATTTATGCTTGCATGTTTGCCTGCTTAGGACAATTAATTCCAACTATAATGGTAAAATCGATTTTGGAAACTCATAGAATAGATCTCCACCACCCGAACCCAATCTCTGAAGGATTTAACTAGCACTTATGCTATGGGTCAGTTGGACCAATCCAGAACCATCTGGTGGCGACTCCCTTGTGACTCTTTCGAGTCCGTATCATTCCCTAATGGAACCCCTTAGGAAGACTGCGCTTTCGCTCCAAGTGTGGTCCCCGGTCTGTGACTTTCGCAAGCCTCGCTCTGGGCCCTGGTAGAAACCGGCGCTCACAATTACCATCCAACATGATTACTTTCTCTGATACAGATCTACCATCTGAGGGTATTCATCATAATAAAGCACTCTTCATCAAGGTGAATATCATAAACTTCTCCACTCCCTATGTCATGGTGGATGATGGTTCCGACATCAACGTCTACCCTCTTAAGGTATTGCCCAAGCTCTAGGTCTAGCTTTCAGACTTAAAGCCATATAAGACTATCATCAAGGCTTATGATGAGTCTGAATGGGAGGTTACCGACACCTTCACTGCCACTGTTACAGTCAGGCCGATTGAATCAGTGGTGGAGTTTACAATTCTTGACATACTAATGTCATTTGCATTACTATTGGGCCTACCATGGTTCTATCCCTTGGGAGGTATGCCATCCATCTTACACCAAAAGATCAAGTTTCTACATGATGAAGGTATAGTTACTATTGCAGCTGATGATGAGGTTGCCCTAGTCTGCATCAGAGAATGTGTCCCTCTTATGATTGGTATTCAGATCACCGCTATTGGAGAGCTTGAATCATTCTCGTACCAATCGAGTTCCGCGGTGGAGAGGATGATACAAATGATAAACTTTATGCCTGGCAAAGGTTTAGGCCGATACCAACAGGGTTCAATAGAGTTCAACATCCTTACAGCCATGTGGGAGGAGAGGTATTGCATTGGGTTTGATCCCTATACTTCAGAAAAGCTAGAAGAGTGCAAGATGGTTATCTTCATACAGGGGGAGACGCAACATGACCATCTCTATGAGTTGCCTAACTTGGATGACTTCTTTGATCAACAGTTCACCATTTTTAGTGATGTTTATGACCTGTCAGCCTTAACAGTACCAGAGAAGACTACTGCTACTCCTTACATTATCAGTCCTGATGATGCTTTTTAGATCTTTGGTGATATTGTTGATCTCACCACCAACCGCCTAGAGCCAGAAATCACTACAGTCGCTACACTAGGAGCCAAGCTGTAGAACTTGGACATGGAGGACCTGCTGTTACCAAAGGTCTATGAAGACATTGCTACTCTGATGAATAACACCTTTGAGGAATTACTATATAAGGACACTGATATCCCAATTGCTGTTTTATTCAATGATGATGTAATCCCATCTAAATATAATGAAATGAAGAATAACTTTGCTTATGTTTGTGATGTGTATTCTGATGGCATTGTGCATGAACATGAGCATTACATGAGCATTTTTGATATTAACACATCATGCATTAAAAATGTTAACATTAACACATATGATAAGCCCTCTCTACTCTAGATTGCATTAGACTTGACCTCTGAAGAGAGAACAGAAATAATTAGCACACTAAAAAAGCATCTAAAAGCCTTTGCTCTAAGCTATGAAGACATGTCGAGTGTCGACAAAACCATCGCAGAACATAAAATGCCTACCAAGCATAGGTTTAAGCCAGTTAAGCAAAAACTATGGTGCCTCAGACTAGAATAGGTCCAGAAGGTTACAGAGGATGTCCAGAAGCAGTTGGATACCAAATTCCTTAAAGTGGTTGACTACCCTGAATGGTTGGCCAATGTGGTTTTGGTTCCCAAAAAAGATGGCAGGGTCAGCGTCTGCATATACTACAGGGATCTAAATAAAGCATGTCTAAAGGATGACTTTCCTTTACCTCATATCGACGTACTAGTTGATAGTGTAGCTGCTAGTGCTATGTATTCTTTTGCTGATGGATTTTCTGGGTACAACCAAATCCTAATAGCTATCACTGATAAGGTGGAGATAACTTTCATCATAGAATGGGGGACCTATTGCTATAAGGTATGCCCTTTGGATTGAAAAACAGGTGCTACCTATCAAAGAGCTGCAACAACCCTATTGCATGATTTAATCCACAAGAGGTGGAAGTCTATGTGGATGACATGATGGTGAAATCTTCCATCAAAGAAGAGTATTTAGCTGCTCTTGATAGATTTCTCACACGGGTTGAGAAATACAGGCTCAGGCTAAATCCAAAGAAGTACATGTTTAGGGTGATGTCCGACAAGCTGTTGGGTCATATTGTTAGTCAAAGGGGTATTGAAGTTGATCTGGATAAAGCAAAGTTGATATATGAGATGCCTATTCCCAGAACTGAGACCAAAGTCAGGGGATTCCTGGGACAGCTCCAATATATTATCAGATTCATCACCAAGCTTACTACCATATGTGAGCATATCTTTAAGCTTTTGAGGAAAAACCAGCCTATGGTTTGAGATGAGAACTGTCAGTTTGTATTTGAAAGGGTAAAGCATTATCTCTCTAACCCACCAATCAAGCAACCACCTTGACTGGGAAAGCCATTACTGCTCTATCTATCCTTAGAAGAAGAGTTAGTGGGTGCTATGATGGCTTAAGAGAATGAATCCGGAGTCAAGCACGTTGTCTACTACTTGAGTAAGAAGCTGTTGCCAACAGAATGCAAGTACAATACTGTTGAGAAGCTATGCATGGCTATAGTTTGGATCACCAAGAAACTCAGACATTATTTTCAATCATACCAAGTTCAGGTGATCTCCAAAGATTAATCCTATGAAGTACTTGTATGAAGCTCCTTTGCTAGTAGGAAAACTCTCTAGATGGCTGATCCTATTATCAGAGTTTGATGTGCAGTACATCACTACCAAGGTAATCAAAGGCAGGGTAATTACTGAATTCTTAACATCCAGGCTGATGGATGACTTTGAGACCTTTGAATTAGAATTCCTAGATAAGCACTTGTGGGAAATTGATGTCCAGAAATGGCAGTTGCACTTCTACTGTGCAGTCAATCAAAGAGGTGCAGACATAGGAGTTATGCTAATCACTCCTGAAGGTGAACTGATTATGCTTTCAAAGTAGCTGAGCTTTCCAGTCACCAACAATATGATTGAGTATGAAGCATGCCTATTTAGGCTCGAATCATTGCTAATAATCGATGCCCAAGATGTTGAGATATTCAATGATTTGATGCTTGTCATTCACCAATCCACGGTCGAGTGGGATGTCAAAGAAGAAAGGATCAAGCCTTATGCTGAATATATGAAGCTCATGGTTTGCAATTTTGGCTCATGCCAATTTATTCACATGCTGCGTGAAGAGAATCAGATGGCCGATGCTTTGGCCACACAGGCTTCAGTTTATGAATGACTGTAGAGTCAAGTTTAGCCATGTTTATCAAATAGTCAAGGATTCCTTGCTATGAAGGAGAATGGGTTATGGTGCTAGACCAGCAAGATGGAACTCCATGGTATGCTGATATCATGAATTTGTTGAAGACCGGTGCTTATTCGGAAGAAGCCAACAAGACTGACAAGTTAGCTCTGCGTAGACTAACAGTTAACTTTACTTGGCATTAGGGTGTTCTTTACAAAAGAATAATGGATGTTCTTCAACTTCGATGCATATTAAGGAAGGAGATCAAATCAATCATGCAGAAAGCACATGTTGGTGTATGTAGGTCCCATATGAATGGATTCGAGCTTTATAAGAAGATATTACACCAAGGATATTTCTGGCTTACTATGGAATACACTGCATATGGTTTGTACGAAGATGCCATGAATGTCAGATTCATAGAGATTTGAGTTATACACTGCCGGTTGAATTGCAGAATTTGATAATGCCTTGGCCATTCTTAGTTTGGAGAATTGACATCATGGGTGAGATGCATCCTAACACATCCAATGGACATCGATACATATTAGTGGCTATTGACTACTTCTCTAAATGGGTGGAGGCAGAATCCTATGGCAAACTGGGGGCAAAGCAAGTTACCAAATTTATAGAGAAAAATCTCATATGCCGATATGGGGTACCACATCACTTGGTGTCTGATAATGGAGTGCAGTTTCAAGGCCAAGTAGTTGACTTACTAGAAAGATATGGGATCGAGCAGAACCGATCCTCTCCGTATCGCCCTCAAGCTAATGGGGTAGTTGAAGTGGCTAATAAGACAATCAAACAGATCTTAGGCAAGGCAGTGCAGACTTATAGAGATTTGCATGAGCAATTACCATTTACCTTATGGGGTTACCAAACCACTGTAAGGAATCCTACAGGTGCTACCCCTTACTTTGTAATTTATGGGACAGAAGTCGTGTTACCAATCGAAGTGGAGATGAAGTCACTTTATGTTATTCTGGTGTGAGCGCCGGTTTCTGCCAGAGCTTAGAGCGAGGCTTGCGATGCTCAAGAATCGAGGACCGCACTTGGAGTGAAAGCGCAGTCTTCCCGAGGGGTTCCCTCGGGGAATGATACGGACTCAAAAGAGTCGCAAGGGAGTTACCATCGAATGGTTCTGGATTGGTCCAACCGACCCATAGCATGAGTGCTAGTTAAACCCTTCAGAGATTGGGTTCGGGTGGTGGAGATCTATTTCTATGAGTTACCAAAATTGATTTTACCATTATAGTTGGAGTTAATTATCTTAAGCAGGCAAGCATATGAGCGTATATGTAAGCACACAGCGCGGCATGTGATTTGGCATTGCACGGTTGCACGTAGAATGACATATAATGCTATATGGCATTTGGATGATATAGCATATGCATGACATGTGATGTGATAACATAATAAGATGACACATCATATGCATGACATGACATAATAATAATAATATCATAATAACATGGCATATGTATGATATGTGAGATGAATGACATGGCATATGCATGACATATGAAGTGAATGACATGGCATATGCATGACATGTGAAGTGGATGACATACCATATGCATGATATGACATAGTATAATGGCATGGCATGGCATGACATGGTATAGTGATGTATATATGAATTGGCATTCGACATGGCATTTAGCATGGTGTATGATATAGCATGGCATATATGGCATGACATAATGGCATATGTGTCACACCCACATTTGACACCTTAGAAGTTTTAGTATTTTTGTGTATGTTTGTTGAAGGTATACATGTATGTATACATGTACTGATAGGATGCATGTATATGTGCTATGTATTTTGTGATTGTATATGCATCGTGATGACGTGATGAATGCATATTTATATGTATGCATGGCTTGTATGTGTCTTTTAGGGTGTTACAAGTGGTATGGGAGTGAGTTGAGTGTGAGAAGAGGAGAATGGAGAGTGGTACGGGCGTACGGAGTATTGTATGGCCGTACGAGATAGGGGAAGTAAAGAGTCTAGGGCTCCTAGAGGCCGTATAGGCGTACCAAGGAGTGGTTCGGCAGTACGCGTGCTCGCAGGAATTCAAGTTTGTCAGGAGAGTTATGGACGTACGGGCGTACCAAAGTTGGTACGGGTGTACCGTCCCTCGCTGAAAGTTAGGTTTATCAAGGTTTTTAGGTTGGTACGGGTGTACAGGTGGTGGTACGGCTGTACACAACTTAAGTTGGGCTTTTTAACAGATAAACATAAGCCTTTTTCCTCATGTTCTTTCACCCTAAACCCTTCTAAACGTCCCAAAACCCTAGAAAACACCAGTAGAAGGACTTCTTAAGCACCGGGAGAGTGTGAGAGCGTGGAGTTGAAGTGAGGGCTTGTTAGAGATGGGATTATGGGCTTGTGATAGCAGTCTTCTTTTTCCAGGTCTATGCTAGCTCATATTCGTTTATGCTAGGTTTTATTAGGTATGATGCCTATTTGCTTTCCTTCTTGTTCTAAGGCCCTGTAAGGTCTAGAACTGGTGCTCGGGGATTGAATTCTCTATGGTTGTGCTTGTTTATGCCTTTAATGCTTGTGATTGTGGCTATGGGTTCCGGATTGGAACGTGTCTTGGGATTCTTGATGATTGGCTTGTAGGATTATTCTATGGCTTATTCATGCATTATGAATGATGGTATAGCATATCATTGTGATGGGGAGAAATAAGGGTGGCGGAAATGAGGTATGAGAAGTACCGGGTATGAGAGGTACCGAGTCAAATTATAGGGGTGAGATGCTCCCACTAGTATGAGATATACCTATATCAATTAATATGGTGAAGGGAGTGAGATGCTCCTATAGGTGCGAGAAGTACCGGTATTAATTGATATGACAACGGAATGAGATGTTCCGGAAAAGAGTGCGAGAGGCACCAAAATGAGGGCGAGTGCATAGTATTATAGAGCATTCATGTTGTATGATTAGGCAGAGATTACCGGTATTGCTTGTGCTATTGACGTTCAGGCTGTGTGCCATATGCTTGGCTGTATGCTGTATGGATTGACTTGCGTATATGTATGACATGTTTTATGTTCCTAGCACCACTGAGATTTATTCTCAACGTTTATCATTTGATGAACGTAGGTCCGAGTTCAGAGGGTGAGCACCGGGATTAGAGGTACAACGGTTGCTTCGTGTCTTGGACTTATGGACGGACTCCTGCGGCCTGTATATTTATGCATAGTCCTTTGTATTTATAGTATTTAGTAGTATACTAAATGTATTGTATAAGAATCCATGTATATATCCAGGGTTTTGTATTTATTTATATCTTTTTCTGTTATTGGATTTTTATATGAGCATTAGCGTTTAAAATCCCTTGTAGTATAATTATTGTTTTCCTGAGACGGGAAAGCGATGGTTATGCTATGGGATCATGTCGTCACCCCTTGGGTCTTAGGTCAGGGGTGTGACAATATGACATGATGATAACATGTGATATGGCATGGCATAATGACATGGCATGGCATATAGCATGGCAAGTTGCACATATTGCATTACGTATTGGCGTAGTTGGATCGTATTTAATGTATTTATATGTATAAGCATACGAAATATGGTATGTTATGGCATGGCATATGCATGTCATGACATAGTTGTGTGTGATGTAGCATGTGACATGGCATGTGACATGATGACATATATTTTAGCAAATATAAATCCATCCACGAATAAAAATATAGAGGCGAGTGAAAGGGATCGAGGAATTAGGGGATTACACTCGGGATATTGGGGATAAATTATTATAAAGCCATAATAAATCTATCCTATTATAAAAATATAATCGCATACATATTTCGGGGTGTTAAGTAACACCCCTTCCTCCTCGGGTACTATTTCTTTTTGGGTAGCACGAGCTAAAAATGCATAAATGTTTATTATGCAAAATAAACAAATAAATTTATTAGTAGCAAATGAATTTAGGATTTATTTTACTAGTCCAATGCCATGTGAAATTATGGACCAAGAGTCATAATCCAATTAATTGTAGGCAACAATCATGTGAATTAATACGAGTCAGATCATGAAAATTAATAAAAATAAAAATAATTTTAAGCAAAATTATTTTTTTTATCATGGAAAATCAAATGGGAGTGATAACATCACTTGAAATAATTTGGAGATAGCCCCTCAACCGATTTGAATCCAATCCTTTCGGAAATCACATTTTTGACAAACCAAATGAGCATTTGATCGTAAAAAATTAATTTTGAGGTCAAAATTAATTAAATGTAATTGTTTTATGATAGATCCAATACACTTGAGCTGCTTTGAAGCATCAAATATTACTGGAAAAATCAAAACCAGTTTTGAAAATGATCAAAAAATGCGATTTTTGAAAAATTTTCCACAGAATGTGCGCCGCATGTACTGCTATGTGCGCCACACATAGGCTGTGTGTGGTGAACATAACATGACATGTGGCATACATAGCATGCAGATCTTCAAGAAAATTAAATCTGTCAGTACAGAAACGATCTACAGACAAGAATACGTAACTTTAATGAAGACAGTACCTCATTTTGAGCTCGGATCAGCCTTCGATTTGCAACCCAAATAATTAATTATGTAATTAATTTCAATAATTAATTTTAAGGCTAAAATCAATTAGATTTGAATAATATTTGATAGATCCAGAACCCCAAGAGCATGGGCAAGCCTCTGGAGTTGCTGGAAAAATCAAATCTGAAGCAAATCGAGTGAAAAATGACTTTTTCTGTGAAATCCGGGATCTATGTGTGCTGCTCATAGACCTATGTGCACCACACATAGGTTGTGTATGGTGCACATAGTTTGTAAAATAGAAGGAAAATGGTGATTTTCAACGAAAATCCGAGATCCAACCCCGATTTAGGCAGATCGGAGCTTGAAAATGGATTTTTGCTTCGTGGATTTGCATCCAACACAAGAAAAATAATTTTAAAGTTAAAATTATTATAGATCTATGAAATATATGGTAGATCCAGAACATCAGAGGCATAAAAAGGCCTCAAATGTTGTTGGAAAGATCAGATCGGGTGAAAAATTGGAGTAAAACGGAAGATAATTGGCATTTTCTTTGAAATCTGGGGCCTATATGCACAACATATAGGCTTATGTGTGTCACACATGAGCTACATGTGGCACACATAGCTTAGAAAACAGAGGAAAAATGGAAGTTTTTGAGAAATACATGAAATCTGGCTCGGATCTAGGTAGATCAAAGCCAGAAATCAGTGATTTTGAGTACCCAATAACATGAGTAAACAAGAAAAACACATCATTGAAGCCAATCACAAGAGGATCAAGCCAAAAATAGGAGATTTATGCAAAAATCCATAAGAAAAGTGAAGAAAATTGAAAATTACCTTGGAGCAGTAGGTTTTCTTCAAGATCTTCTTTCCAAACGTGCTTAGGGAGCCTAACTAGAGCCAATTAGTCTATAAATCCTAAAAAATTAATTAATTAAGTGTTTAATTAATTATGGAATAATTTTGGTAGAGTTTTGGCTGCTCTTAGAGCAAATTTTTGGACTCCCTTCAGCTGAACCCAAGCTCTATATTTGTATAGCCAAATTACGGTTTGGTAAAATTGTAATTTTTGGTTCGAATTTGAAAATTTTAAGCTATGTGCGCCACACATAACCTATATGCTGCGTAGCCTTTTGACCCATCGTATGGAGCCCATTATGGCCACATCGAGACGTGTGCCCCATGCCCAATAAGCATCATTTTATGTGCTAAGACATTGTGCAATATGGCTCACATCCCGTTTGGTCCCAAGAAGGCTCCCGACCAAACGTCATTTTTATGCTATATGCGTAGCATATAGTGCTATATGCTATGCATACAGCGTGCTACCTTGTACGAGCAAAACGGGATGCGTGTCGTATGTCAAATAAGCATCATTTGACATATTAAGACATTTTACAATGAAAAGTTTTCCGGATTTGGTCTGGAAGGTGGGCCCCACCAAACATCTTCTTTTCTTGCATAGTGCATGCATAGTGTTATGCACTAAATCCATTTCTTTTGCATATTTCATCTCCCACAAGTGAAATGCAATATGTTTCTTATGTCAAATAAGTGTCATTTGACATATTAGAGCGTTGCGTAAAGAGGCTCTTTGTTAGGTGGGCCCCAGGCAGTGGGCCCCACCAAACATCCTATTTCGGGCACATAGTGCTATACGCCCGAAATGTAGGATTTTGCATGCTATGCACCCTACTTCATGCAGGTAGAATGTGACGCGCTCTGTATGTCCAGAATGCCCAAAAAAGGCTAGCAAAAGCGGTGGGTCTCGCCAAGTATCGTGGTGGGCCCCACCAACTGTAATATGCTCTGTATCTCAGAACACTCAGAGAAAGCCAAACAGGCATAAATGCGCTATCGGGGTCGATATTGGGGCCTGATACCGAGCTGAATCGTTAAAAACCCGAGATTGCACAAGGGTGAAAAGTCAGGGCCAATATCTGGAATCTTAGTTGCTAGAGGCTGAGTGGAAAAGGGCCAAGTACGAATAGCTGGTTACTATTGATGAGAAGTGGCTGATGGCTCTCTATTATCTACAGCTTTACAAAAAGCATATGACAAATGCATTCAACAGAAAGGTCAAGCCTGTTGCTATATAGGAAGGCGACTTGGTTTTAAAGTAAGTCAGACTAGCTATCCGCGATCCACATGGAAAATTTAGCACAAATTGGGAAGGCCCATTCCTTATTAAAAAGATTCTATCCAAAGGCGCTATCCGCATTTCAGATTTGGAAGGCAATGAATTTTCAGAACCTGTCAATCTTGATCGGCTAAAGAAGTATTTTATCTAGAGCAAAGGGCAAAAGGAAAAGCAAAAATTAAACAAAAAGTCTGGTGAGCTGAAAACCTGCATAGACGGTTCACGTAAAAATTAAGACTAAAGAAAAATATTTGCTTGATGAGTTGAAAATCCGCTTGGATGACTCATGCAAAAGTTAGAGCTCTTAAAACCAAAATGAGAGCATTAAAATAGTTGATCAGGAAATCTCGCATGAGACTGGTCAACAACAGGGGGTTAAGTCTGATGCATATCAGGAAGCTTCTATGTTGGTTTTAATATTTTTCATACAAATGTTTTAATCTCATTAAGGCAAATGAAACCCGTGTTCATAGACTTAGCCATAAGTAATACTAGTTTCAAACACAAAGCATTATTACTCTCTGTTACATGCAATCTTATTGCCTAACAGTTTCTTGTAGTACAGAATCTAAGTGTGGCATAACACCCATAGCTTATACTCCTCTTCAATGGTAAATCCAGCTCTGGGAATTACTACCAGCATAATCTTATGGTGGGACTAGGTTCTTTCTATATGCTTTAAGAACTAAGACACTAATTGCCCTCCCTCAAACTCTGTCAACTATGGGATAACTTGTCTATGACCGTACTGATGATAGATTTTGGCAGGATTATAGTGTGTGCAATGCCTAAATCCTGGTAGTAGAATACAGTCTGTATAAGTCCTCATAGTCACGTGGTGTATGCGCCACCAAGGGCAGGTCCACCTAATCTCACTCTCAGGCCTGGTTCCTATCCACTCAATCCATCCATGGAGTGTTAGCATCTTGGCCTCACTGAAGGTGTAACCTCTCCACATATGGCTATGAGGTAGGTATCTCTATAGATCACCCACTAGTGGTACAAGGATCCCAAGCTTCTCTTAAAGCCAAATCTAGAGCAAAATAAAATAAAAGATCATTAAGTTGAAAACCTTATAAAAGGCTGCTCAGGTAAAAATTAGAGTGACCCGTTGAGCTGAAAACCCAAGGTTGCAATTCAGGTAAAAGTTAGGGTCTAAAGCAAAATCAATAGCTCGATGAGTTAAAAAACTGATAAAAGGTGACTTATGCAAAAATTAGAGCAAAGCATAGCTTTTATAAGTTAAAAACCTACAAAGGTGGCTTAGAATTCTTACTTGGAGCAAAAATAGACTACCATTGAAGCACCCAGACTGACCCCACTTTACTCTATCCAACTCGAGGATCATCTTTGCAATGATCATAGGTCTGAACCTGTATTATTTGGTCTATCACAGGCTCTATCAGTAAATCTCCATGGCCAGATGGATCAATGAATAGGAATTATGCCAGCAATCCAAATCTCGCTACCCTCAACCATGAGAAAGTGTCCACAGGTTTTTGGCTACATAGCCGAAAAATAGCAGTAAGGTCTACAGAGCCATCTGTAGTCAAAAGTCACCTCGTCTCAATTAGACTAAAATCAAAAGCTCTAATCAGGTATGGGAATGCCTCTCCAGTAGGCACAGGTACTGTTAACATCACCATCATGTTACAAGTAACTCTGAGGATAGCAACAAACTCCTCATACATCAAAGACAGCTTTACATGTCCAAACCGAAAAACATAGGCCATCGGATCCCAAAATTGCACAGTAACGTGCAGGAAAGCATTGTTAATAGAGACTTGTTGAAAGGTCCTCAAATACTGGAGTCTAATCCCTCTTAGTCTATTCCAATCGTTTTTGCCCCAGTGGCGAGAAAGGGCACGGAAGGCAGACAATGATTGCTGAGTCATTGTTTATCTAGTTTTTGCACAAAAGAATGAACATATTATATTTCGACAATGAAGCATAAAGCATGGGATATTTATAACAGTAAGCAATTTTGGGTTTCATTAATAAATCCAAAAGATATAAAGTTTGAGGTTTTGGCTGTTTTCAAAGATTGTACACCATAGCCTAAGTGTACTAGGCCCATGTACTAAACTGTATTAATTCTAGCTTGCTATTTTAATACAGAAACTACAGAGTTTTGACATCATGCACATGGGAATTGGACATAGTGTCTCCTCTAAGCATCATCATCGCCTGATTGATCCTCATCTGGGCTCGAACTATCTGGAACCTCAATGTTGTAACGCTCCAAACATACTGTCAGCCAGACAATCTCTCTGCCCATCTACTCAGTCATCTGAGTATAGCGATTTCACTCCTCATGCTCCAAGTGCTTACTTATCTGCATTAGCATATAGTGTTAGTGTATGCTTAGAGCATCATGTGTATTTATACTATACATTTTTCATTAATAAAGGCATTATTCATTATATAGTACAATGTTTTGAATGAACTTGTTTTACTTGGAGTATTAAACTATATATTGAAGTCCATGATAT
>CANYBF011914651.1:0-14974 GCA_948192965.1 Dalechampia spathulata | reverse complement strand
AATCATATACGCATGCTTGAAATGTAACACGTATCACTCGGCAATCAAAATAAAACAAAATTGGACATATGCGAATGAGCATGATCATATGCGAATGAAGCAAATAATAAGAAAAAACATGCGTAAAGGGTTTAAAACATGGCATAGATGATTCGACAAACAAAATAAATTAAATAGAACATATGTGATCGGGAAGATCATATGCGATCGCATATGATATTGAGATTATCATACACGATCGCACATGATAATGCATGAAATACGAGGCGAAAGCAAAACATGAAAAAAGCATACAAAATCAATACGCAAAGCAATAAAAGGAATCAATTTTCAGTAGTTTATGCATGGATATGATAGAAAAATACATAAAAAGCAATATAAAAGTGAATGAAGATGCCAACCTCTTGTAGATTCTCCTTAGCTCTAAGTAAAGGGAAAAGAAAAATCCAATTCCAAGTGTTAGAGATTGAAAATCACCTAATCTAAGTGATTTTGTCAATTGATTTTAACCCTAGTTGCTGAGATTAATTAAAATTAGGTTAAGAAGCTATTAATCACATTTTGCGGCTGCCAAAACCCTAATCCCGTAGCTCTCAAGTGCCAACCCTCGTCAGAATGGAGTTCCTAAGCTTTTAAAATTGCTGCCCCGGAGACATACGCGATCGCGTTTGTCAACATATGCTAAACCCTAAAACATACGTGATCGCGTATGTTCACATATGCGGCGTGTCACAAACATACGCAATTACGTATGTTTGTACATATGCGAGGGTCTAGAAACATATGCGGCACGTGACGCCCTAAAATGGGCCAGAATCAGCCCAGAACGGCCCAGAATGGTCCTAAATAACTCGGAGTGGCCCAAGACCAACCCGAAATGGTCTAGAATCATCTCGGACTTGATCTAAGTCAAACCGGTCCAAAATTAGGGTGCGACACCAACTTTAATGACACCTTCACGGGCCTTGACCTTATTTTTCTTTACTGCATGGTCATGAGTACCCCTATCCAGTCTGGACGCTGGCTTTAGACCTCTTTCCATGAGGTCGGCGTTCAGAAGAAGCCTAGCAGGGCTATTCTTTTTGGACCTATTATTCACCACATCTGCCAGCAGCTGCACGCCTTCCCCACCACTCACCCTTCCCCTAGACTGAAAGGTCTGAATCTTGATTTATCATTCATTAAGCACTCTATGCTCCTTGAGTGTACTCCAGATGATGAGTTCATCATTCACCTTGAGTATATTTCTTGATAACTCAACCATCTTCAGTCATTAGACCTCCCCAATGATACTGTTTCTCTGTACAGATGATGAGCTGTAGAGGTTTGTCAGCACTTACAGGTTCTAGCTTAACCCTTCAGATCCATCCACTGATGCCACACGCCAGGTGGCTCTGAGCCACAAATGACAGCATCACTTTCAGGGTGGATCTTCATCATCTACTACTGTTCCTAATCCTCCCGTTCCAACTGCCACTTCCACTCCTACTCCAGTAGCTGCTACATCTACTGATTCCATTTCTCAGTAGCTTGCTATTATCATTGCTCGACTTGATCATTTGGATACTTTTGAGCAACGCTTTGACTAGATTGATCAGCAGCTTGGACATCTTACTCAACAGTCAGCTTCCATTGATCAGCAATTTGCTTAGCATGTTGTTGACTTTCATGAGTTCCAAACTTCTACTTCTGAGCCTCTACACTCCATCAATATCATGATGGCTCCTTTTATTATTCCTCCACCGAGTCCTCCTCTTCCTCATGACCCACAATGATCATTTTGATGTTGTTAAAGGGGGAGATATTTTAGTGTTTTAGTGGAGATTTTAGTTTTGATTTTCATTATTGTTATTATTTTTATTGTTATTTCTTTTCTTTATTGCTCTGACCATTGTATTAGATATCTTTTTGAGTCTATATTTATATATAGTATACGATGTTTATTCAGTTCATTATTCTATCATGTTTACTTTCATTGTTGCTTATTTTCATTTATTCTGATTACAACTGATATGGATAATGCTCTGATTATATCATTCTGTTTATGTTGATCATATAATTATATATATTTCTCTGATCATTTGATTAAATTATTGCTCTAATCATATGTTATATTATTTGTCTGCTCTGATTTCTACATTTTCTCCTTTCCTTTATGCTTGATTGATTATTTGTAAATTCATGGCATGAATTCTAAAACAAAGGGGGAGATTTCTAAAATTTTTCAAATCAAAATTTCATTTAAACATGTTTTTGCAAATTGAACGTAAATTGATTGCCAATATCAAAAAGGGGGAGATTGTTAGACCCAGGATTTTAATGTGTGTGTCATGTGTGAGTCAATTTAAATTATTTTCCATTTTTATTATGTTTTTATGAATGGTACGAGCATACCTATGTTGGTATGGGCGTACCAAAATGCTTTGTTGGGTGGTACGGGCATATGGCTAACCATACCAAGTAAGTGTTATTTGCTTGAGCTTGGTATGGGTGTACCATTGATTGGTACAGGTGTACCATTGCTCGTAGGAATTTGTTTATCAATAAACCTGTTTTGGTACGGGTGTACCATTGGGTAGTACGACCGTACGGTTGCTCGCAGGAAAATTGTTTGTCAAGAAAAATGTTTTGGTACGGGCGTACCAATAAGTGGTACGGTCGTACCTAATTTCCCTCTCATTTTTCAACCACCGAACCACTATAAACCACCGCATACGTTACCATTTTTGCAGGGATTTCAAATACGTATTGGAAATACAAATTACTTATGATAAAAGCTAGTATGAATTGTGTACAATCAAAATTAATAAAACAAGTAATCTAGGATTACAAATTGATATTATATGGGAAAAGAGGAGCATGATGAATAAATGCATATGTTGGCATCATGCATAATGAGTATTCAATATTGACATTATGGATGATTTCATGATTATTGTTGGTGTATGAATCATGATTGGTGGCAAATGTATTAGTTACATTATATGTCATTACTTAATGTTATTATTTGTATAATATGACGATTCAATTATATTGGTCATGAAGGTTGGTTTATATATAAGTAATAGGTTCATGCTATTAATACTTATGTTGCTATGTTTTGATAACTAATTGTACTCTTTATATACTTTTATTAAGCATCACTAAGTTTTATACTCAACATTTATCTGTTGATGAACACATGTCCGAATAAATACCTAAGGAGCAAGATCATGAAACACTGGTATAGCCAGGATTCCCTATTTTATACAACTATGTTTAAGTGTCATTTTGGACTATGTAACAAATTCTTAACTGATATTGTTTATGCAACTATGTATATTATGTTAAGGTAGGTTATGTTTTAATTTGGATATAAGCATGTAAATATTTATGACATTGTATTGTATGTATGTTGAAACTATAAAAATCAAATTGTTATGGGTTAGAAATTTATTAAAAAACTAAATTTAATTCATCATCATTAACATGAGCAAAAAGAAATTAAATTTTTTTAATATTACTAATAATTTAAAATATTTTTAATTTTATTGCTATAACAAATCTAAATAATTATTTTAATATATATCATCAACCTAAACAATTAACCTCTACATATAATATTATACAATTGAACATTATAATAAAATAATTTCAATTAATAACATACTATCATAATTATAATATGTAAATTAACCTAAACTAATTAACCAAGATTACTATTTAGCTTAAGTTAAACCCATTTTTTAATAAAATTAAATTAAACTACAAGTTATTAATTTAAATATATTTTATTCTCTATAAATATTCATTATTATATCATTAATTAACTTAATTAATCATTTTATTAATAATAAATAATTTTTTTAATTAACAAAAAATTGACCTAAACTAATTAATCAAATAATTATTATAATTTAATCTAACCTACTTATTTTTAATCAAATTAATCTTAATGATTTATTAAAAAAATTAACCTTAATTTTCCTAAATTATGGCTTAAATTCTAAAAATGATAACATAATTTATAGTGATTCAGTATAAACTGTAGGTGGTGGTATACATGTATCAAAGGTGGTACAATCATATCATTAGTTAGTGTAATACACCTAAAATAGATCTAAATCAAAGGAAGTCTAATTAAGTGAATGGTATAGCTATACGTGAACCTTGTATAATATAAGCAACCAATAGTTTTTAAGTAAAAAAGGATGGTACAACCATACAACAAGCTATTATTTTCAAAAAGTTGTTAACATCAAAAGACAGACTTTTACATTCTCCCTTTTTTTTATGTTGATAACTAATCTCCCCATCAACAATTGCACAAAAACAATTGGATACCATTTATAACTATAGCATCATATAAAAATATCAATCAAACACCAACAGATTAAAGTTATATAACATTAAGACATAAAAATATAACCAAATGTTGAACATAAAGTATAACAGACAAGCACATAACCAATTATCATAAAAACATAAAATATAAGTAAACCTAATTATCCATAAATACTAAGAACATAAATGAAAGATAAACATACTATGAAATCATAGAGATATCTCCCCCTTTGGCAACATCAAAGATAAATAGAGAGCTAAAGTAAGGGGATGGTAAGAAGCTTAATCATTTGCTAGAGTAAGAAATTATTGATTAAAGTGATCATGTAGTTATTGAAGGCATGCAAAGGAAGTAGAGTGGAACTATGGGAGTCTTGAGAATGTTAGAGGAGATGCTGGTCAAACTCATTAAGCCTCAAGTCAAAAGTAGAAAAATGATGATCAAAACCATTGAGGCAAGTATTAATTACAATAAACTATTATTATTGACCCTTAATTATTATCCACGATCTATTTTTGTATCATTTAGCCTAATGATGATATCAATTCTTGATTCTATAATTATAAACATGCCTTTTGGCATCATGCAAACGTTTTGGGCATGCAAAGTATGTTGAATTGAACTTTTTAGTTTTCTACACACATAATAGAAAAATAGTATCACGTGCATGACCTTTGTATTTAGCACAAATATAACATGTCATATGCTTCCCTACCATATTTTGACATGAGGAATATAATATGCATATGGTGAACATTTTATTTTGAGTGTATTGATTAGCGCATGTTGCACTGACTTTGCAACATGCACTACATGTTGTCTATTTTCTACAGCATGCATACATATTGTATAATGTCCAATGCACGTTATGCTTGGGAGATAAAAATCTCACATTATCTACATATTTTTAATGCTTTTCCTATAAAATATGATAAATACTCATTAAATATTTTGTTAAAAAAGGTCAAATATTAATTAAATTAGCCAAAACTTTACTAAAATTGCATCAAACACTTGAATTAATCATAATTAAACTTAATTAGCATAGTTAAGGACTAATTAAAATTTCCTTTGCAATTAGGAATCAAGTTTATTTTAGCTTCTAGCTTGGTAAGCTCCTTTTATTACTTCCTCCTTCTTTTGCTTTTTACATTCCCTTTTTTGTATTTTTCATTCATACAAATCTTCTATTTCATGATTTTTCATTCATATTTTATTTTAAATTTGAATATATCAGTAGTATTTTAGATTCAAAATACCCCAAATGATCTAAAATAGTTACATATTCTACCATTTTTCATATTTTGATTTATATTTTATGATCAAAAATCATTGAAATCCTTGCAGAATTAGCAACACGTGTATGATTGATAGTGGTTCGGCACTAATTCTTGCCTACGTCTACTTTTCCTAAGTCTTCCACTTAGGGTTCCACTAATCTCAATCAACCAATACAACAAAAGAATTCCTCAATTGAATCCTAACCCCAGTGTTTTCAAGCTCACACTCAAACCTTTACAACAATTGTAATCTCATAGCTATTAAACTCTCAAATATAAGTTAATGTCCCAAGCATTAATCTCACACTAACCCACCATTACAAAACCTAATACTTAGGTTGTGGGAATACAATACAAAGAGAGGTTACAATGTTAGAATCATAATACAACAAGTAGACGTACTTGTAATTAAAGATTGAAGCTCAAAGAATGCTTTGCTCTACAAAACTAGCCGTTAGAAAATGAATAGACAATGTATATTCTAGTAATAAATTTGTTAAAAAGGGTTTAAAGCCTTTTTGGAAAGTCACGTACGGCCGTACAGTATTCGTACACCCGTACCAATTTAAAAACATTAGTTTAAATAAAATGCGGTAAGTTAGGTATGCCCATACCAAACCAACATTATTGATAAATAAAATTCCTGTGAGCAACCTTATGGTCGTACCATACATTTGTACGCCCGTACTAAAATGAGATTACTGACAAGTAAAATTGGTAAGAGCAATGGTACGACCGTACCATTCATTAGTACACCCATACCATTCATTGGTAGACCCGTACCAAGCTTTAGTAAAAGGTAAAATCAACTTAGTACATGATAAACACAAATGGTACGCTCATACCAAACATGGTACGCCTGTACCAAACCAAGAAAAGTCATTTTAGATTATAAATAACTTAAATTGAGTAAATCAAATCACACACATCAAAATCATGGGTCTAGCGATCTCCTCCTTTTTTATGTTGGCAATCAATTTAAGTTAAATTTTTAGAAACATAATCAAATGTTTAATCTCTTAAAATCTCCCCCTTTGTTTTAGAAAACATGCCATAACTCAATCAAACATATAGGAAAGAAAAAAAATCAACATATATAACATATGATCAGAATATAAAAGTGTAAACATAACATATGATTAGAGCATAAAATTTGCATAATCATAGTTCAAGTTACATATAATAAATACAGCAGATGATCAGAGCAATAAACATATAAGTTAAGATCAAAGTATTTTAAATCAAGTCTTAATCATAAAAAATAATTTAAGATAATGAAAATAAATAAACCTTATATGTTATATATACTAAAAATGTATACAATGATCAGAGCAACAAAATAAAATAAACTCAAAATGAATACAATGATAAAAGTAATAGTCAAGTAAAATAAATAAATAAGTCAAAACTAGTCTAATAAAACTAGTCTAACTAGACCTAAACCACTAAACATATCTCTCCCTTTGACAACATCAAACATCAATCACTGTGGGTCCTGAGGGGGACTTGACGGAGAAATAAATTGGTCAAGAAGGAGACTGATAGAGTGTAGAGTAGCAACTATGGTAGTCTGAAACTCAAGGGACTCTACAGCCTGTTAATCTAAATGCTGATCAAAAGAAGTAACATACTGATCAATGGAATCTAGCTTGCGCCCAATGACATCTAGATGATCAAGTCAAGTTGTAATGGCAGCAAGCTGCTATAAAACCAACTCAGTAAAAGAAGGAGGCACAAAGGGAATAACAGGATCAGATGTAACTGCAGCAGCAAGAGGATCAGGAACAACTGAAGAAGACGATCCACCCTGGAAATGGCATTGACATTTGTAGCTCTGAGCCACCTGGCGTGTAGCATCAGTAGAAGAAGGATTAGAAGGGTCAAGCCACTCTGCAGGTGTGTCATCCAGAAGTGGCACCTACATGTGCTGACATACAGCAATTGTACTACGTCCATATAAGGTGATTGTGTCATTAGGAAGACCTAATGATCAAAGATGCTCTAGGCGTCATGCAATATACTCAGATTAAGTATGGAACTCACCATCAGAATCACATTCAAGGAGCATTAAATGCTCAATAAATGATAGGTCAAGATTAGGACCTTTCAGTCCCAGAGTAGGTGGAGAAGGTGGAAAGGCAGAAAGTCTCTGGCAAAGGTGATGAATGAGAGGACCAAAGAGAATAGCCTTGTCAGGCTATTTATAAACACTGACCTCATGAAAGGAGGTCTGAAGCCAATGTCCATACTGTATAGGAGTACTCGTGACCATAGAGTGGAGAAAATCAGGTCAGGGCCTGTAATAATGTCATTAGACTCAGATCTCTCGAAGATCAAATAAGAGATTAGTCTATGATAATAATAGAGTGAGGGGGATTTAAGACAGGAGGCTTTGAGCCTTGAGGGACGAAAAGGAGTATCAAGTGTGATCTCCCTCCAGAACCCATTGTGATCAAAAATCGTGGATCTAGCATTAGCAATATCCTTAGTATGAAAGTCAAAAAGAGTGTTAAACTGTCACATCCTCAATTTAGCATCCACTATGCATTCATAAATTAATTAAAATGTCTTGTTTTATATGCTATTAGTGTGAAAATGATATGAAATTATGCTAATGATTGATATTGTATGAAATGATAAGGGTTTCATGCTTTGAAGTTGAAATGAAAAATTTTGACGAAACCCTTAAATGGAACCACTGAACGGTGACTAATTGATGTTTTCGATATTGAAAACACTTAATATGATTAAATAAGTAAGCTTAACATGATTGTTTTAACTTAAGTAAAATAATGTGAAAAGATAGTTAAATAAGATTTGGAATTATTTATGATATCGTAATTGAGTAATGATGATGTAAGCATGATGATGTAAGTGTAATGTAAATAAATGAGTTTAATTATGATCTTAATGTATTAGAAAATAAGTAATTATGTATTTATAATGTATTAGTAAAAGTATATTATAATATGAAAATATTAGAAAAGTATAATTAGAATTTTTATTAATGATGTCATGATGATGTCATTTAGTGGTAAGATGATGTCATAAATGAATGATAAATAAATTAGTGTTATGTAAATAGATAAATAGATGAATATATGATTGAAAATAGAATAAGTTAAAATAGATTTGAATTAGTATATTTAATTAGAAGTGGGATTGGAAATGGTGTTAGTAGGTTTGGAAATTGTGTTAGTGGATGAAAAGAGAAATTAAAATATTGTTATTTTGGAGTTAGTGGAAAAAGATGGAGGGGTTTTTAATATAAAATAAGGTAAATTGCATTATGTATAGAGTATTAAATACAAAATTAAGGTTTATTATTGGTAGAATAAGTATTATACATATTAAGGTTATAATATATGTATAATTATATGTATATAGAGTGTATACTAGATTTTATACAACCTACTTTATACCCCACCTCTTTAATGCTATGTATGGATCTTTTATCCATCAGTCATTTTGTACCTTCTTACATGCTTTGACTGAAACAAACCACCCATTTCTCTTACAATCCTATCTTGTCTTCATCTTTTCTAAGTATTTTCTTTCATTTCCTCTCTTTGTTCTAGTATATCTTCATCTTCTTCATAATATCTGAAACTATACTCCATCTTTCCTTCACTTTCTTTTCAAATCTTATGATTAAAGTTAGTTCTTCATGTAAATCTTAAGTTTTAGTTGAAATAACATCATTTGTAGCTTGTTTTTGAAGTGATCAAAGCTTAACCATACAAAGAAGCTGAAGTTTACAAGTTGTTCTTCATCTTTTCATCTTGTTTTTCTTTGTTCTAGTTTGATGTTTGAGTATACTTCAAGGTAAGGTTGAAATACTCCTTGTTCTTCTTCTTTTTCATGGTGACTAAAACTCTTTTCTAAAGATCTTACAAGTACATAACTGAAACCATGAAGAATCATGGATTTTATTGTAAATCATAATCTTTCATTGAAGTTTGACTTGTTTTATTTAAATCTAACTCTTTTTAGCACATGGATGTTGACTTTAGGTGGAGATCAGGCTAAAGGAAGTAAAAGTAAGAAGATCTATATAGATCTATAAGATAATCAAGTGGAGAGCACTTTTTACTTAAGATTTTAGTTATTTGCTTAAGGTGAGCCTTGGTGAGTATGAAGTAGCTATAAATCTACTCATTTGCATATTAAATGAGTGTTTGATGATTTAGGTGGAATGTTTTATGTTGGTTTTAGTTAATGATTTGATGGTTAGATGAGTTAGGATTGTAAAGGACATGAAATAAAAGGCTTAATAGTTATGTGGGTGTATGTGCATATTGCTTTTTCCTTCATGACCAAATCATCCTAAGCAAAATTTTTAATGGTTGGTAAGTTTAAAACATGTTTAAGAAGATTATGATAAAAATAGAAGATTAATGGTTAAGATGGTAATTAAAGTTAAGTAATAAGATAAGTAAACTTGATGTTTAAGGTTAAATTTTCACTTTTAAGTAATAATAAGATAAAAGTGAGGAAAAATGGATTCTGTTAAGTTTTATTAATATTATAACATAAGAATTAAAGTTAAATGGAAGTATTATTATGATTAATAAGGTTAGCATTAAGTATGACCTATACAAATGAGCTTAAGATAAGAATATTTGATGATTTAAGGCTAAAATATGATAGTAAGTGTATATGATTTAAGAACTATGGAATAAATGATTAAGTAAAGTATGATTTAAGTGATTAACTTTTAATTAAGGTTAAAATGAAGTTCTTAATGATGTGTTAATAAGAAGCATATAACATATGAATTCAATTGGTTTTAAATGAGATTCTAAGTAAGGATTAAAACAGGGATAACAATGAATTATGGGTTCATAGATACATGATTTATAGAATGTTTATACTTGTATGATTTCACTGGATATTTTAATTAATAAGTTTAATGAAAGATGATATATAATCTAGAATTGATTAAGTGAAGTATATAAGTTAACTAAAAGATATAAGATTATACTTAAGTGATGGTTAATAAACAAGTTAAAACAAATAGCATAAGTATGATGATGTTAATGGAAGTATTAAATAAATAGATAATAAATAGTTATATTAAGTGTTATTAGACATATGATTAAGTATAATGACGGAAAGATATTTGAGTAATGCTATTGGTTAAATTGTTAACTAATTATAAGACAATGTTAGTTAAAAGTGAATATAAGCAAAAGCATTATAATTTCAGATAGTTTTGATGTGAATTAGTAATAGTAGAGTTCAATATATATTGATAACAAGATTGATTTAAGAAAAAAGGGGAACTGAGAAGTTAAATGAATTTAATATCAATTGTTTCAATATTCTACTTTTGACAGTAACTGTTTTTAGTAAACTAGAGTATTACAAAATTTATAGTATTACAATAGTATTTCAAAGGGGCGATGGTATGGTAATACAATAGTATTACAAAATTTATAATACTATAATGATATATATATATATGTATATATGTATATAAATAATTAATTAACATGTCATAAACATCATTGCATTTATCGTGAAATATGACATATCATAACATGGAGAAATAAGGAAAGTGAAAAATAAATAAATGAAAAGAAAAATGATTATATGAATGGTATTGGATATTATGAAATGAAATTCTTATGGAAAATAAAATGGAAGGATAATGAATATGAAATTTATGAAATGATTATGAAGTGGTTCTTAGTATATTGAACCACATAAAATGGAAAGAAATTCCAATATGATGTGCACATATAAAGTCAATGATATGATATGAAATGATACAGGAAAATATGAGGGAGAATGTATTACATGAATGCATTCTCATAAATAAGCATTTTTCATGAAAGTATGATATTGATACAAATAGTATGATGTTTTACACTCATGCAAATAAATGTTAAACATAACACACATGCCATAACATTCATAATATAATTTTATTGATAATGATATGACATTGTTAATGATAAAAATGACTTTGATGGAGGGAATAATGGTTTGATAAAGATATTAATGATATGGATCATAGTTATAAATAATTAATGAATATTAAAGTGTTAGTATTGGATATCGGTATGAATATTTTTATAAAGATAAAAATGACATATGATATACATTTACTGATATATTAAATGATGCATTATGGATAATTGATATTATCTATATTATTATATCATGAATATGTTAATGAAATTGTTTATGATAACATTTAATAATTATGTTTACATTATATAATATATTAGCACCACTGAGTTTTATACTCAGCATTTGTTAATTGATAAATGTAAGAACAAGCAAAGTCGGGGAGCAAGAAAGTTAGTGGCAGCAACTGGACATTTCAACTAAGCTTTTTTGGTAAATTGTTTGGTTTGATTTTCAATGTACTTCTATTCCATAATAATCAAGCAACATCTAAATAAAGCACTTGATAGTAATTAAAATTATAGCTAACAGTAATTGACGGTATTATTAATTATATTGGAAATGATTTATGATGATCCCTATATATGTAAAACAATGATGTGTGTATCTTAAATATGATGATGCTTGAAATTATGATAGTATGATAATGGATCGAATATAATTGAGGGATCGTATGCATGATTTTATATATTAAAAAAATGTTTGTTCTTAATCATAAATGTATGGAATCCTTTATAGGATGATTATTGATTTTCTTAATAGAAAATTAATAATCATGCTACGGGAGCATGTTACACTGTCGAAAGACGTGACACAAACTCTGCAGCAGAAAGAGCATAGGACTTGCGAAAGAGTTTGAAGGAGCAGGTATAAAAAGTAGACAGAGAAAAGGTATGTAGGAACTCAAGAGCTATAGACTGAATATCGCAGGAAGGCGAAATTTAACCAATTAACGTTAGATAATAGTAGGAGTGTTAACCCTGGGGCTAAAATCAGCAGGGACCGTGCGTTTAACTTGATGTCCCTAAGATGAGGAGCCACCACGTGACTCAGGAGCTTACATAGTGAAAAAGCAGTAAAAACAGATAATTTTACAGAAAATAAAATTTTTCAAAAATTTGATAGAGTTTTGACTATTTTTTGAAAAACTCAAAAATTTAAACCTGCACAGAAATTAATAAAATTTGAATCACACCTAGCTAACATAATCCTAAGCACTTTACTATAAAGAACCTAGAGCTAAAAGTGTCTAGAATGCTCAGAAAATCAAAAATAAAAACTGAATAAAATAATTAAAATTCAAAATAAAAACTGAAGAATAAAGAGAAATCAAACAAAAAATGAAGTGAGGAGGAGTGGGTAAATGAATTTGGAGTGATTTAAGACTAATTTTGGTGAATTTGGTGAGGATTCAAGAGAGAAATTAAGAGAAATCAGAATTCGGTAACCGACGATAATTGAAAAATCACTTTTAAAATTAGGTTTCTAGATCGCATATAGGCATACAACCGTACGACTCAAAAATGCTTGAAAATTAGCTATCACGTATGGGCGTACCATTAAGACGTATGATCGTACAAGAGCTATTAGCTAAAAAAATTTTAATTTTGCAACAGACATGCATACAAGCATACCAAACACGTACGATCGTACCGAATTTAAAGAAATTTAGCTTTGAAAGACATACAGGCATAGAAAAATATTGTACAAAAAATGAGAATTAAGGTAGAGAGATCCGTACAGGTGTACCAGACACATACAATCATACGGTATAGAAAAATTAGAAAATTTTTGAAGAGTTATGAGAATTTTATTAAAGTCCATTAGTCATACCTACTTCAAAAATGATCCATCTATCATTCCTAGCTCATGTTTGATGAAGTTCAACCATTCTTCACTAAGGGGTTTCATAAAATATGTGTCAATTGGTGAGTTGTATCAATAAATTCTAATACAACCTTCTTTTTTTGCACATTATCACGTAAGAAATAATGCCTAATATCTATGTGCTTAGTCCTAGAATGCTGAATGGGATTCCTAGACAAGTTTATAGCACTAGTATTATCACATTTAATAGACGTGCATGAAACATAAACATTGTAATCCCTTAATTGTTGTTGAATCTAGAGTACTTGAGCATAACAACAACCTGCAGATATGTACTCAGATTCAGCAATAGACAATGATACATAATTTTATTTCTTGCTAAACCAAGAAACCAAACAATTTCCTAAGAAATGATAAGTATCAGAAGTACTTTTCCTATCTAACACATTTTCAGCAAAGTCAGCATCAGAATAAGCAGTCAAGTCAAATGAATCATTCTTAGCATACCACAAGCTATAATGCATAGTACTAGTTAAGTATTTGAAAATATGTTTCACAGTACATAAATATGATTCCCTAGGAGATGACTGAAATCTAGCACACATACACATAACAAATATTATATCAGGCCTAGAAGTAGTTAGGTAAAGCAAACTACCTATCATACCTCTATACTTCTTTTGATCAACCTATTTGCCACTTTCATCCAAGGAAAGCTTTATGGTAGTGATCATAGGAGTCTTGCTAGCTTTTGCATCTTCTAGTCTGAATTTCTTGAGCATTTCTTGTGTGTACTTAACTTGATTGATGAAGATCCCATCTTCACATTGCTTGACTTGAAGTCCTAAGAAATACTTCAACTCTCCCATCATGCTCATCTTAAATTCTCCATGCATACACTCAGAGAACTCCTTGCATAATTTTTCATTAGTAGCACCAAATATGATATCAGCCATATAGATTTGAACAAGCAAGATATCATGTTTATAATGCTTAATGAAAAGTGTTGTGTCTGCTTTGCCTTTTTCAAAATCATGATTAATAAGAAAACTACTCAACCTATCATATCAAGCTCTAGGGGCTTGTTTAAGGCCATATAAAGTTTTGGTAAGTTTAAAAACATGGCTTGGAAATTCAAAATCCTCAAAGCCAGAGGGTTGTGCAACATAAACTTCTTCATTAATAAAACCATTTAGAAAAGCACTTTTTACATCCATTTGAAACAATTTAAAATTCATATGAGATACATATGCCAATAACATTCTAATGGCTTCCAATCTAGCTACAGGTGTAAAGGTTTCATCAAAGTCTACGCCCTCTTCTTGATAATATTCTTGTGCCACTAACCTAACTTTATTCCTAATTATGACACCACTCTCATCAAGCTTATTCCTAAACACCTACCTAGTTCCTATAACAGATGCATAACTAGGCTTAGGTACTAAAGTCCATACCTTATTCCTATCAAATTGGTTCAATTCATCTTGCATAGCTAACACCCAACTATCATCATTTAAGGCTTCATTCATATTCTTAGGTTCAATCTAAGAAATGAATGTAAGATTATTATGAATATCTTTGAATTTAGAACGAGTGGTTACCCCTTTTGATGTTTCACCTAATATTT
>CANYBF011913604.1:0-14218 GCA_948192965.1 Dalechampia spathulata | reverse complement strand
TGCTTATATGGATACGTACATTGAATAATGATGTATACTATGGTATGATGGATAATGATATAGATGCATTCATAAAATAAATATTGACAGTTTTAATGCAATGGGCATATTTAAGAAATACGGTTATTCGAACTTATGCTCATGAACGGAAATGATATGAAGAAATTATAAAGTTAATTGTTAATGTCATTTATATGTTAAATGTTAATAGAGATAATAATTAGAATTTCTAATTATATTATGATTTACTAATGAAAGGTAAACATGACAAAGTGATAAAATGACATTTTCAGTATTTACAGAATTTAAATATATATTGAAATTAATTATGGTAACGATGATGTGGGAATTGAATATATGTTAAAGTAATGTAGATTTTTAAGAATATTATGATAAAATGATATTATATGTTTATAGCATTTTAATGCTAATAATATGAGGATAAAATAATATAGTGAACTTAATTACTGACGAATGGGTTGCACTTATACGTAATAATGATATATTGAAGAATTATAGTATGTTATAGACAAGTTGATAATAATGAATGTACAACATGAACATGTTGTGGAAATGTTTTTATAGTAATGAAATAGTGAACATTGGTTTATGATAATTAAAGTAGTATGCAGGTATTAAGAATACATTACTTATAGGAAATTTTCAAAGGAATATTGATTTTTATTAAATAAGTGATGAGTAGCATGCCAATGAATTGATCTAGTATTATCAAAATGAATTATGATTTGAGATTTTAGTGAACAATTAAATATGGTTATATGTAAAAGATACTAAGAATAATATACTAATGTCTGTGTATTGATGTTATAAATAAGAGAATAAGGATTATTTACTCTATAATATATATATGTCATATGTTACTATGTTTATGTTTATAGCACCACTGAGTGAAATACTCAACGTTCGTCATTTGATGGACGTAGGTTTAACAAATGGTTGAAGTTGCATGGATCCCAAGGCATCAATTCAACATGATTTTCTATGATGGCAAGGACTTAGATAAGTTTAAAGTTTTTATATAATTCTATCAAACAATTAAAGTAATGCTTAAGGCAGTAATGCAAATATGCAATGTGAGATTAATTTTTTAAAATATTTTCGCAAACTTAAAACATAACATGAGTGTTACTTATATAAAAAAAAATTTCATCCATTTGAAGGGTAATCAATGGTTTTTATCTAATTGAAAGTCATTAATTATTCTACGGGAGTATGTTGCACCGCTGAAGGGCGTGACATATACAAAAAATATAGTTTATAAAAAAGTATTGCTATCAAATAGATAAATAAATATTTATTCTCATTTTTTTTAAATGAATGATGAAAATATTATATAAACAACATTTTAAATAAGTACATAATACTTAAATATCAAATATTAATTTAAAATTATAAAAAATATTACCATAATAAAAAGTTTTCAAAAATAAAAAATAAAATTATTACAAAATAATGAGTCAAAAAAATTATACTAATGTATAACGTGGATTATGAAACTCAAGTATGAGATAAAATTAGTAATGCTATTATAATTTCAAAATTTCAAGTAAACTATGCCGAATTTAATATGTGAATATATATTATACAAATTCAGCTTTTATAAAGTACTTGTATTATTTTTACCTTATTTTTGAATCTCTTTTAGCAATTTAATCAATTTTTAGAATTATGACAATTGTGCGTTTTTTAGTACCTAGAGATTACATAACCAAATAAATCATTAATTCTTAAAATGAGATCTTTCAATGAATTAATGCAATTTAGGATTTTGAAACTCAAGAGGAATCATTTAAATCTTGGATTTTTAAATTAAGAATTAAGAATATTCACTATTTTATTTTATTATTTTTGATCAAGTCAAGAATGTTTGGTTACACAGACATTTGTCCTGGTTGGGGAAGCTGACGCAGTTTAAGTCCATGGCTTTACTTATTCAAAAATAATTTATTAATTTGACCATATGAACTACTGAATTCAGTTACGAGAATTTGACTCTCGGCATATAATTCCAAACGATGACGTTTTAATCGTGTGTGTTCTCTCTCTTGCTAAATCCTGTGTTGCTCGGAAGCAAAGCGACACGCATCATCCTCAATGCAAAGAAAATTATTTATATTAAAAAAAAATATTCCCATTTTATGTTTTATATTAGTTGGGGAAAATTCGACTACTTTTACCACATTCAATTTTAATATCAATTGTAATACGTAATCGAGTTTGAAATTTCCATTCATATTGTGATCAGATTTTGTTTCAATTAATGCTTATTTCTAGATAATTAAATTTGATAAGGTTTCTAATCAACTGGGACGACTTTTACTTTCAACTATATTGATTTCATATAAGATTTTTAAGTATATAAATTTCATTATAAGTATATATTTATGATCAGTAGGCACAAAAAAGCATAACAGCAAAGCCGGTCTAGAGTTTTCTGAAGAGTGGAGTTACTTGGAAAATGTTCTACTTTTAAAGCTACACTTACATCTGTCACATTACTGAAAGCATACGAGTTTGTCTTAATTTGACCCATCTTTTAAATGTGCCAAAACTAGGGTTAGGTTCTTTTCCTCAATATGTTACCTCTTTTTTTCTTATTTAAATATATCAAATTTGACCCACATAGTTTAATTATTTTAATACGAATCTTTACATTTTTTATCTTTTAAATTTATTGTAAATAAATGAAATTCAAAAACAAAAAGCAGAGTTTTATTTGTAATTTCCGTAGCCACGTAATTATGAAGCATAAATTTGATTATAATTACGACCTTAGCAATTCATTTCTCCGCTTCCACACATCGAAGAGACGCTTTCTCACGGCATTCCTTCTTTTTTTCTTCTTCTTATTATTATTATTTAAAAATCAAGGTTTCTTTAACAATAAATCAAGGTTTTAACATTTAAACATGATTATATATTTTGAAATATAAATTTACACATATTAATATTTATTTTATACTAAATTTTATTAATTAATAATTAAAATTTTTTATAAAATAGACTCTAAATCTTTTTATCAAAATTTAATTTAAATCATGAATTTTTTACATATTTTTTATTTATTATTTTTAAAATTTTTTATGAAAACTCGTAATGTTCAAAAAAATACTTATTATAACAATTAATAATTATATATCTAATATATCTTTATATATAAATATCTTTTGAATTTAAAATATAAATATATACAAACTCATATCTATCTTATACTAAATTTTATTAATTAATAATTAAAATTTTTATATATGAAAATTTAAACTTTTAACCATAAAAATTGTAATACCATATAAAAAATTCATTCCATAAATACATCCCTCCTTCCACCGATTTAAAATAATATATTATCAAGTTTCTATTTCCTTGTAAATCACCTTTATTGTTCATAGATATATATGCATGAGGCAGAGATGAGCTTACCCGCCATCTATATATATACTCTAAGCTCTTGCGTTTAACTGCCAAAGTGACCGATTACAGTGTTGAAGCTCCCTCTTCAAGATTCTAGACACAGACTGAAGAGAGAAAGCATCACAGCAATTCTGTATTGGCAGAACAGAGTTTCCTCTGTTTCTTGACAAATTAGTATTTTGTTGAAGTTTTCTTATGCAAAGATATTGATCGAGCTTTGCTAAAATGGGTGACAAGTCACAAACTTTGGAGGCTGTGTTGAAGGAAGCTGTTGATTTGGTAGGGAAATTTAGAAGATAAACAAAACAGAGCAATCAAGCCCAAGCTTCTGTTTTTGCCATTTGGTTCTCAAAAAAGGAAAAATAAAAGTTTAATTCGGTTTCTATGATTTGGGTTTTGATGAACTTACGGTGTTTGATTGATTGCAGGAGAATGTGCCGATTGAAGAAGTTTTTCAAGCACTTAGATGTAATTCAAATGGCCTCACAACAGAAGCTGCAGAGCAAAGGCTTGCTATTTTTGGATATAACAAGCTTGAGGAAAAACAGGTCCGGAGTACTGCATATAATGCAATATAAATCTGAATTTTGTTTTAATAAAATGGAACTTCTTTTCTTTCTTTTCCCTTCTTTAATAAGTTGGGGTTTGAAGGTGATTTCTAATGGGACGTGATGATGTGGTTTGCAGGAGAGTAAGCTTCTGAAGTTTTTGGGGTTTATGTGGAACCCTCTTTCTTGGGTTATGGAGGCTGCAGCTATCATGGCTATTGCTCTTGCCAATGGAGGGGTCAGTCTTTTATTACTTTTATTAATTATTTAATTTCTTATTTACATTACTTATCTATATATTACGTGCTGCCGTTAATTAAAAAGCACAAGTAATGTCTTTTTCTATATATTTAGTAAAACTTAGAATTCCTTTCCGATTAAAAAGTTGATATTTAGATTCAAATATAATTATTTTCTTTGTTAATTTACTATAAAAGAGAATAATAATGTATTCGAGACAGTATTGGGATTGGACCTTCGGCTTCGCACTTCCACTTCTAGTATTAGTATTAGTATTAGTATTAGTATTGACATAGTTATATGCATGTTTTTTGAAAGGTTGCATTTTATGTGAGAAGAACTAGTCATGGCATGCAAATTGAAATGAATGATTCTGAATTTTTGACGATGTTTGTATAATTCGGTAAAAGTTTTCATTTATTCTCCTTTCATCGTAAACCCGAATAGTTTTTCATTCATTTGATCATTACTTTTCATTTTAATGGCGATTTCAGTTAAAAAATATGACCCATAAGGTTAATGTGCCGGTTGCTTGCTTGTCAAGGAAATGAAGTTGACAGTAGGGTTAAATTTGTGCAGGGGAAACCACCTGACTGGCAAGATTTTGTCGGAATCATAACTTTGCTTCTTATAAATTCTACTATAAGTTTTATAGAGGAGAACAATGCTGGTAATGCTGCTGCTGCTCTCATGGCTCGTCTTGCTCCCAAAGCCAAGGTATATATAGATACAGCACCTCTCTTATGCCTTCAGCTTCATCAAGAAATGCTGTTATCTTTTGTTTGATGATGTAAGAATTCCTTATATTCTGTGGAATTCATTTTCAAGTCTTAAATATATATGTTTGGTTTTAATGAATTTTACAAGTAAAGATTCATTTGTTAAATGAAATGAAATGAAATGAACTCTATAAAAGAATTGAACCAAATGAAATCATTGATCTCATTCATGGTTCATCTCTTCTTAACTCAACTGTTTCAGGTTCTTCGAGATGGGAAGTGGATAGAGGAAGACGCATCAATTCTTGTTCCAGGAGATGTCATCAGTATTAAGCTCGGAGACATCATTCCTGCAGATGCTCGTCTTCTTGAAGGTGATCCTTTGAAAATTGATCAGGTACCAACATAATAATTTTGCAACTTGCTGGTCTGGTTGATTGATTCAAGTTCCGTTTGGGTAACAAAATGCTTAACTGTTCTTCTTTTGTGATGAACTGCAGTCTTCTCTTACGGGCGAATCTCTTCCTGTTACAAAAGCGCCTGGTGATAGTGTTTATTCAGGCTCAACATGCAAACAAGGAGAGATTGAAGCTGTGGTTATCGCCACCGGCGTTCATACATTTTTCGGCAGGGCTGCTCACCTTGTGGATTCAACAAATCAAGTGGGACACTTTCAAAAGGCAAGTGAATTCTTCATTCTTTTCTTTTTGTTCAGAATTGGCTATGAGAAAAGAGAAGGTGATATGATGTTATGAAAATGAATGCTTATTCACTCTACGTATGCCTTTGACTCCATATTTCTTGTTTAACAGGTGTTGACTGCTATTGGAAATTTCTGTATATGCTCCATCGCCATCGGGATGATAATAGAGATAATTGTCATGTTCCCCATTCAACACCGGCCATACCGGCCAGGAATTGACAATTTACTAGTACTTCTCATTGGAGGGATTCCTATCGCGATGCCCACAGTTTTATCAGTGACAATGGCAATAGGATCACATAGGTTATCTGAGCAGGTTGGTGGCATGCAGTGTTTATCTCAAATGGTCGTGTCTGATGGTTGCTAATATGCATATGTTACTTATTGGTTGTTGCAGGGAGCTATCACAAAACGAATGACGGCCATAGAAGAAATGGCAGGCATGGATGTTCTTTGCAGTGATAAAACTGGAACTCTGACCTTGAACAAACTTACTGTTGATAAGAACTTGATTGAGGTTTGCTTCACATGGCTGCAATGTTTATCATGTTTCTTGCTTTTCCATGTTGTTACATAGATTTGCTTGGATTTGAATACACAGATCTTTGCAAAAGGAGTAGACGTAGACACTGTGGTTCTGATGGCGGCTAGAGCTTCTCGGATGGAAAACCAAGATGCAATAGATGCAGCTATAGTGGGGATGCTGGCTGATCCAAAGGAGGTAGATTCACAAATGATGCAACTGTTCGTTTATACACTCTCAATAGCAAATGGAATCCGTTAGGTTTGATTGTTAACTCAAACCTTTACTCTTGACTGTTCTATTGAACATTCTACTTGCTTTGTTTGGCTTTTGAATGTTTTCAAGGCACGAGCTGGTATTCAAGAAGTTCACTTCCTTCCCTTCAACCCAACAGACAAACGAACGGCTCTGACGTATATTGACAGCGAAGGCAAAATGCATCGTGCCAGCAAAGGTGCACCAGAGCAGGTATGACATTCAGTTATTGATGTTTTTTGTGATGCCATAGTGAAATAATTCATGTTTCTGGTTTCTGTCTTAGATTTTGAACCTTGTGCACAACAAATCAGACTTGGAACGTAGAGTTCATAGGGTAATTGATAAGTTTGCTGAACGAGGTCTACGATCCCTTGCAGTAGCATACCAGGTAAAAGTACATCACCTGTTTTTGCTTTTCATCATAATCTTGACTCCATCAAGTACACCAGGTGAAGTACATCACCTGTGATTGTTTCTTAACATATTGTCAGCTCAATTGAACTTCTTGCCTCTTTTTGTCAATTTATACACAGGAACTTCCCCAAGGTAGAATGGACAGCCCTGGAGGCCCATGGCAATTTATCGGCCTCATGCCACTGTTTGACCCACCTAGACATGACAGTGCAGAGACAATAAAAAGGGCATTGAATCTTGGGGTTAATGTAAAAATGATAACAGGTGCTTATTTATGTTCGTCCACATTTGTGATTGGATCATTTTTAGTACTTACATTATTATCTGTGCGATTAGATAGTTCACTTATTCTTCTTCGTATTCCTCTTATCTCTGCATGAAGGTGATCAACTGGCAATAGGCAAGGAAACAGGCCGTCGTCTGGGAATGGGTACCAATATGTATCCTTCGTCAGCTTTGTTAGGACGGGAAAAAGATGAGTCTTTCGCTGCTTTACCTGTTGATGAGCTTATCGAAAAAGCTGATGGATTTGCTGGTGTTTTCCCTGGTATTTCATCTATGTTTCCTTTTGTGCCTAAATATGTTCGTAGTTATAGCATAGTTATGTTTACAGCAAGGCACTACTGGATCACAGGCTCAGTGATTTTCGCCTGAAATGACTTTGTCTAATCGACAAGCGTGCTATACTAAACAAGAGAGCTAGGATCAATGGGGTCCATTGCACAATATTGTGAATTGTTTTGGGTTTCCTTCTGTCTGATGTCTCTTCCCTTTATTTGCCTGGTTTCACTTCGCTGTTGGAACAGAACACAAGTACGAGATTGTAAAACGTCTGCAAGCGAGGAAACACTTATGTGGAATGACTGGTGATGGAGTAAATGATGCTCCAGCTCTTAAGAAAGCTGACATTGGAATAGCAGTTGCGGATGCAACTGATGCAGCTCGTAGTGCTTCTGACATTGTCCTAACAGAACCTGGTCTCAGTGTTATTATTAGTGCTGTACTAACAAGCAGGGCAATATTTCAACGAATGAAAAATTACACAGTAAGTTTCCAATATCTGGAATATCCTGTTTCAAATTATCACAGACCGAGCTACGTAAATTTGCTAATGTGCTAATTTTGTTTCTATCGCAGATATATGCAGTCTCAATTACTATCCGTATAGTGGTATGCTACTTAATGTAGGCCCTATGGAATTATGTTTATGCTACATAATTTCATTCTAACAGCTGAAATTTCATATCAGTTCTGGTCCTCTCGCTATGGCTTACTTGGTTCTTGTATTTCTTTCATGGCAGCTGGGCTTCATGTTACTAGCACTCATCTGGCACTTTGACTTCCCACCGTTTATGGTTTTGATCATTGCTATTCTTAATGATGGTGAGTATCGCGTTATTGTCTTTATGTATCGATCTTTTCTTTCATGCAGTTTCTTTCAGGACAGAAAAATTCGTTGGTTTTCAGACTTGCTTCTCACAATGAAGTAGGATTAGCATAAGGAATGATGCCAAAATTATTCAGAATCATCTACTGAATATTTGCTCGTAGTTATATGTTGGCTTCCTAGTTTGGCAAATCTTTCATTGATATTTATGAGGTGTACATTGCGGCAGGTACAATTATGACAATATCTAAGGATAGGGTGAAACCATCTCCTCAGCCAGATAGCTGGAAGCTGGCAGAGATATTTACAACTGGAATCATACTTGGTGGCTACTTGGCCATGATGACTGTCATTTTCTTTTGGGCAGCGTACAGGACAGATTTCTTTCCTGTAAGTTCAGCGTTTTCCAATTTCTTCTTCCAGAATTTTGACTTTGCTTCAACCCCAATTTGACTTTCTTTACCGTCATAAGCTTCATCACCTACCTTTAGCTGCTGCTTCTGAGGGTTGCATAGCTTGTATGACAATCACATAAACTTGGTCTTGACATTTTATTTTTCTCTGTTGAGTACTGAATATAGCTATCATTTTTCCTACTGAATATGATTCTGACCCTTATCCCATTGGCTGGGTTCGGCGCATGCCATTCTTAGAAAACTTTCGGGGTTTCAAGCCTTCAGAAGAAGGATGAGGACGATTTCAGAAAGCTTGCATCTGCGGTATACCTACAAGTGAGTACCATCAGCCAGGCACTTATATTCGTGACCAGAGCTAGGAGCTGGTCCTTTGTTGAACGTCCTGGTCTTTTCCTTGTAGCAGCTTTTGTCATTGCTCAGCTGGTGAGTGAATATCCTGGCCTTCATTTCTTGATGATGTCCGATATCGCACTACCAAATATAACTCCATTTTCATTTTCTTCTGTCGTTTCTCTCGTGCGAGAAGATTGCTACTTTGATTGCCGTCTATGCAAACTGGAGTTTCGCAGCTGTTGAAGGGATTGGATGGGGTTGGGCTGGTGTCGTTTGGCTTTACAACCTGATCTTCTATTTCCCACTTGATTTTATCAAGTTCTTTATCCGTTACGCCTTGAGCGGAAGGGCTTGGGATCTTGTCATCGATCAAAGGGTAAGGATATATTTCGCATTTGTTTGGAGTCGTATCGGCGTGTGTAGACTCTTGCTTACTATCTGTGATTGTTTTTTTCCCGTTCCGCAGATTGCATTCTCAAGGAAAAAAAATTTCGGGAAGGAAGAGCGTGAGCTTAAATGGGCACATGCGCAAAGGACTCTACACGGCTTACATCCACCCGACACCAAGATGTTCAATGACCGCAGTAGTTACACAGATCTTAATCAGATGGCAGAAGAGGCAAAAAGACGAGCTGAGATCGCAAGGTATGCTTTCTATGATATTAAAATTAGCCAACGCACCAAACTAGAAACATATATTTGTATATTAGACAAATTCCATAAGCAGGCTGAAATTTTGAAATTTTGATTGCAGGCTCAGAGAAGTGCTTACCCTAAAAGGGCATGTTGAATCAGTAGTGAGACTGAAGGGTCTGGACATCGATACCATTCAACAAGCCTATACTGTCTAAGGTGGGAAAAAAAAAACAAGAAAATCCGACTCCCTTACTCCGAGGTGTACTTGTCAGAAGTAGGAGTGAAGTGTGATGAATGTATAAAAGCTGTATTTTGTTGGTAGTTCTGCATACAGAATTAAGGTCAAGTGTGCCCCATCTCTTGCCAGTCGGTCTAGTAGAGAAATGAAGGAAGTGCTGTATATGTTCCTGTAGGGCTTTGCCAAGTGGCAGAACATTATGCGAGTAACCTGGAAGCTCTGGTTCGCATCCTTGTTCCTTGGAGAAAATGAAAAATGCTATGTGTGTATAGTTGTCTTTCACAAATCTGAAGAGACTTGATAGCTTTCAGTCATATGCTTGTTGACTTCGGAGAACAAATAAATTGGTCAACAGAGGAATTCTGTTGAAGCTCTAGAACCAAAGGAGTGAACCAGTCAAGCCCAAATCACGCATGTCAACATCTTTTCAAGACTCGTTAGAATAAACAGACTTGAATCAAACCTACTGAGGCTAATAAATATAGATCAGCAAACAACCTATTACTATTTCATAAAGCAACAAATCCTTCAAATCAGAATTACAATGTATCATTTAGTAAAGAATATGATTTTAACAAAAGGAATAAATCTGACTTGATATTTTCATATTTGTAATTAGTACCAAAAGAGAAGCTATATAATGAGAAAGTTTACAATTTGGTCAATAAGCTCATGGATGATTTTGACTGATATGCAACCAGCGGAGTGGCGTAGAATTCAATTCTCATGAAAAATTTAGGAGTTGCTTCAATCTTTTATCCGAACAAAAAGATACTGTGAGACCGCATAGAGGGAATATTTAACAGTTCATCTTTCAAAGCACTAAAGCTGCATCTTCCAAACTAAAACCATCCAAATTACAATTCCTTTAAACATTTGAACAGAGAACTCAAAGCCTTGACTTGCTATATATAAAAGAAGCATTGAATCGGGACATGATGGTATAACAATTAAGATCTCTAAGTTTGAGACAAACATATACGTACCATGATCATAACTTGAGGAGACATTATTAATCATAACATATCCGAAACATAGCAAGTGAAAGAGTTAAAACAAACAGGTCTAGTCTGGAAATTGTACACACATAAACAAGAGCAGTAATCTTATCTCATCATATCTTATCAATTAGGTTTACTATGCTTCTCGATCTTCTTAATAAGTTCATCCTTCCTGGCTCCTACCACCCTATCCACTTCCTTCCCTTTCTTCACCAACACAAACGTTGGCATTGCCTGCACGTCAAATTCCTGAGCCACGCTCTGTCACACACATAGACAAAGAAAAGTCCCAAATTAACCATAATCCCAAACAAGCAAAATAACAAATACCCAGTTGAATTCATTGAAGAATTTCAGCAAAAACACATACAGGCAATTCGTCAACATCAATCTTGGCAAACTCAACATCAGTAAACTTAGCTGCCATGGCTTTCACTTCTGGTTCCATAAATTTACAAGGTCCACACCAAGATGCAGCGAAATCAACCACCAACTTCCAATCAATATTAAACAGAAGTCACAATCAAACAAATTTTCAAAGAAAAATAACCAAAACCCAGATCATAAACCAGTAAGACAACCAAATCCTTTCAAAGAAACACAAAGAGACATATCTATAGTGCATTCCACATATGGTACCAGCTGTGAGGAATCTTTGATGGAATTGAAGTGAAGCTGCCAACGTTCAGGCGAGTGGAAAATTTTAACGCCTGAAAGATCGCCCGATGACGAATCTTCAGCGGCTGCAGCGGCCGCAGGGTCTCCGATAAATGCTGATATGACGGATCCCATTGTCTTTTTTTCTACTCTGTTTCTTCGGGTCAGCAGGTTCTGTGTTCTTCGGCAATCTTAACGCAACTTCATTTTCGGTTGGTGAAAAGCATCTTAGTTTTACCGCGTTTTAAGATTTAGTCCCTCATTTATTTTTCCTTTTTCAAAAGAACCCCTCAAATTTAATTTAATTTAATTTGATTCGTAAATTGCGATTTGGCCTTTCGGTAGAATTGCTATTGGAATCCTGTTGAAGTTATGATATCTTGGAACCATTCATTCATTTGACCGATCACTGGCGCACGTTAGCACACGTGTACTCAGTTCCAGCAGAACCTGATTCTCTTTACCAAAGTTGTACATCATACAATCTGATTCTTTTTCTTGATCAATTCTTTATATATATGTATATATATTATACCTTAATTAATTAATGATATGGGTTCCATAATGGCATGGAATATGATTCTTCATCGGTGATTAATCTGGTGCGTTGGGATGCACCAAAAGCCACCACTTAGAGCTTGGGAGGAGCATAAAATAAAGTACTTTTGTAAGTCTAAATGGAATAAATTTTGGTTGTTCTTTATACACTTTTCATGGTTTTTTATGGAATACGAATCATCCATATGAGATTTCTAAAAACTGCATGCATGCAGACTTATTCTACAATCCTACGCGTATTCTTTGAATATAATCTCTTCTCAATCATTTATTAATTATTTAATGAGATGATTAGAATAATTAACTCATATTCATTTGCGTTTACATACCAATTTATATCCATTTTAAGTGGATTTTGATAACACGAATAAAACAATTGCATTAGCACAAAGTTAAAAGCTTTTAGTAACTTGCTTGTATAAGAAAATAATTAGTAAATTGTAGTAGTTGATATTAGTCGATCCTAGTAAAAGCTCAAGTTAACTTTAATTCCTTGATATAATAATAATCTTTAGATTATAATATAATAAAGCATCTTTTTCATAGTGGTGCAACTTCAAAAAGCCACCATGATTAAATAATAATAATAATAATAATAGATAGCAATATATTGGATTATTATACTTTCAACGCCATTTCTGAATCATTCGTATTATTATATCTAAGAAGTTACGCTTTTCAAAGGAAACAGCCAGTACATGGTGAATTATTGAGGGTAATTTCCCATTTTAGCTTTAAAAATAAGCAAAATTATTCATTTAGTGTAAAACAATAAATAATTTCCTGACAGTGTCAGTGTCAGTTATTCCGGTGGCTAGCCAACATGGACAAAATTATTACTTGGATGTCTCTTATTCTAGCGTCCATCTTTAGTGTACCTGCTTTCCTTTCACGTACCTGGACTCTCACTCATAAGCCGTCCCTTATTATTATTATTATTAGTTACAAATAAAAATAATAATAATAGTAAATAATACTGGTAATAATCATAATAATAATAATAATAATAATAAAATCCCAAGTAAAATAATAACCACACAATTAAATAAGAATTAGAAATAGAATCAAAAAGAATAACATAAGAAATTTATAATAATTCAACCAATAAATACCTACATCCATTTATCCATGCAAACAAAAGTTTTCACTAATCTTTCAATAAAGATTATAAGTTTAGAATCACAATTCTAATAACATCTAAATATTTTCTCAAAAATTTATACTAAATCCTTACAATTTGTATTTTTTCAAGATTCGTACAAAATCTCACACAATTACAATCCTTATCTCTCAAAACATAACAAAAAAAATAAAGATTGAAAATTCAAAAATCTTTACAACTCAAGAAATCAAGAGATACATAAATCACACAAAAATGAGCTTAAGAAATAAATTAATGATCAATGATTGATTTTGTTATCTTCAATAAGGTTAATTCATATCAATATAAGTTTTCATTAACTTAAATGACTATTGGAGTACAATAAATATAAAAAGAACCATTTTAAAATTTGGACATGGATGGGAAGACCATGTACTATAATCGTATGATATATTACAATAATATTTAAATGGTAAAATCTCATTTGTAGACTTCCCATTTTAATGGGTCTTACAATTGATCCTTGTATTCAGTGAAGAAGATTATCTCTTTAATCGAGAAATTTTTGTAGGTTTGGATTTATCATATAAGATGTAGAGCAAAGAGACATAGTAGACCTATTAGAGAAACATGCAAGGAAGATGAAAGGAGAGGCCTGTATAAATAGACTTACGAGTTTATTTACCAGATGTAGGGTGTTTTTTTTGTATAATATGACACAATTTTAGCTTAAAATGGTATCGTATAAAAGTTTTCTAAAATGTTTCTTTGTTTTGTTTTATTAGTTAGCCATGCTATAGAATTTGTTATTCTCATAACAAAAGTTTGTTATACTAGCTGGATATATAGAAGACAATATATCATGTATCATTCAATTTAATTTGCAAGAAATATTTTTGCTATTTTCTACATGGTATCAGCTTAAACCTATGTTCTAAATGGCAAAAGTAATTACAAATACATAAATGGATCCTAATGAAACTTGAAATCCCTAGAATTGCTGGCAACACGTGCGATTTATAGTGGTTCGGCTAACTCTTGCCTACGTCCACT
>CANYBF011912484.1:0-20951 GCA_948192965.1 Dalechampia spathulata | reverse complement strand
TGATAAACATAGGTAAGGATGTGAAAAGTTATGATATGTCTACAAAAGAAAGACACTAGCTTAGCCAAATGGAGTACCAGCTTAGCTAAATGGAGATCAATAATAGAGATATTGTAGAGAAGATAGCAGTGCAAACACCGCAAGAAGATATTAATGCAGTGTTAAATCTTAATTTAGAAAAAATATGCATATACGATGATAATGAATATACTAAACTCAAGACGTATTGAGATTTTTTTATAGATGGACCAGAAAGTACGAGGAAAACTTTCTTATATCGAGCATTATTGGCTAATATAATATTAAAAGGAAATATAGCTCTAGCAACAACAACTTCAGGTGTAGTAGCATAAATAATGTTAGGAGAAAGGATAACACACTCTAGATTCAACATTTCATTTGTAGTAGCATAAATAATGTTAGGAGAAAGGATAACACATTTTAGATTCAACATTTCATTCAATCCAACAAAAGTAAGATTATGTGATATATCAAAGTAGAGTGATTTAGTAATATTGTTACACAAAGCCAATATGATCATATGAAATGAAGCACCAATGACCAAGAAATATGTAGTGGAGATAATTGATAGAATGCTTAGAGATATAATGAACAACAATGATCTATTTGATGGAAAAGTGATGGTATTTAGAGGTGACTTTATACAGCTATTGCCAATGGTCCCCAAAGGAACAAGGTAAGAAACAGTTAATGCAAATTTAGTAACATCATATCTTTGGAATAAAATGAAAGTGCTCAAATTGATAAAACATACGAGCTAGATTAGATGTAACATTTAGTGATTTCTTTCAAAGAGTGGTAGATGGGGAAAAGTCTATAACTCATAAAAGAAACATAATCATACTAGATAAAATTGTGGTATAAAATGATAGAAAAGATTCATGTGAGAAGGCATTGATACAAAATGTGTTTCTTGATTTTTTTGAGAGCTTGGTATCATTAGAATACATGAAAAATTGTACAATATTGACAACGAAGAATGAATATGTGGATAAACTGAATCACATGATAATAGATATATTCCCACGAGAGACTCAAGTATACCTTAGCTATGACCATGTAGTTGATGATGTCAACACCAATTATTAAAAATAATTTCTGAATAACTTGCAATCGAATGGAATCCCATCACATAGATTACAGTTGAAAGTTACTTGCTTAATAATACTTTTAAGGAATTTTAATGCATCAAATGGATTATGCAATGGAACTCGAATGATATGCAGAAGATTTCAAAAAAATGTCATACATGCTGAAATAATAGTTGGACAACATGTTAATAAACAAATGTTACTATTAAGAATACCACTTAATCCATCAGAAGGTGAAAAAATATTCGTTCCAATTTAAAAGGAAGCAATTTCCAGTGCGATTGTATTTTGCAATAACTATAAACAAGACACAGGGATAAACAATACCAAAAATAGGAGTATACTTGTCAAAAGATATCTTTCCACATGAACAATTATATATTGCATTATTAAGAGGTATTTTAAGTTCAACAATAAAGATATTAGTCAAAAAGAATTATCTAAAAAAAAGGAACCGACATATACAAAAAAATGTAGTTTATAAAAAGGTTTTGCTATCAAATAGATAAATAAACATTTATTTTCATTTTTTTGAATGAATGGATAAAAATATTATATAAATAACATTTTAAGTAAGTACATAATACTTAATGTCAAATATTAATTTAAAATTATAAAAAATATTACTATGATAAAAAATTTTAAAAAATAAAAAATAAAAATATTATCAAATGACGGGTCAAAAAAGTCATACTAACATGTAGTACACGTTATGAAACTCTAGTATTAATAAATATGTGTATTAGTATATTATATGTATTTATTTACATATATTTACTAAAAAAATAAAATCAATTGTGAAAAACCAATAAAAATCAAAGAAGAACAAGAAGAAAGAATAATTTGATGAAAGAAAAAAAATAAAAAAAGAGAAGAAATAAGGAGGAAAAATTAATAAATAAAAAGAAAAATAATATAACAATAAAATAATTACAAGATGTAATATTATTATTGTATAAAAAAATAATAAAAATTTAAATTAAAAATTAAACTAACATAAATTTAGAAGTGTTAGCTAAAAAAATAGCATCAGATGCAATTATTTGTATAAAAACATTAAAATGAATCGATCAATTTTGTTAAATTTAATAATAAAAAAATTGATCATAAAATTAATTCATAATAAATTAATATGAATTAAATTATCATAAATTTTGATATATTAAACTGATCGACTGCCAATATTCATCATTATTAATAAATAAAAAATTAATTTATAACAAATGGAATATTACAAAAAAAAATTATTGATTTTTTGGAGAGCAAAGAATAGATCAGCAAATATGTGACTGATCTTCGACATATGAATTTGATTTTGTAGATAACAAAGGCTCTTCAACATCATTCTTACATTTTCCTTCTTCTACAGATTCTTCTATAAAGATATTTGAGGCAATGTTCATTCCATCAATTTCTAGCTTTGGATCAATCTCGCTAGCATCGTTGGCTTTACCCCATAACACAACGTATAAACCAACAATCACACCGACTGCGCCTATCAAGCTGAAATGCAAACATGCCCTCTCAGAAAAACAATAAAATAATGATATAAATCAATCAAAATGATTATAATATGTTGGTCTATTGAAAGTTAATATTGATCGGGATTATATTGATTAACATATAACCCTACATATAATTTTTCTATAAAAGGAAGAACGTAAATAAAGTTGGAGAAAATATTGATAGTTGTTTTGTTTTCTCATTACCTTCCCATATAAATTCGTTCGTGAAGAAACAAGGCAGCCAATATGGTGACAATAACAGTGCTCAAGGGATTGAACATTGCAGAGAAGAGAGGACCTCTTCGAGATATGCACCATGCTTGTACATAGAAGGAAACTGCCGAGCCTATAATCCCCTATTCGTACAGTAATCGAAGATGATAACTCAGCAACAATTAATCACATCATAATTATTTCTCAACGATATTTATTTCATTAAAAACTGGATAAATAAACAGGCAAACAGGAAAAACAAGAAGAGCATACCGTGAATAAGCAGCAGCTGACTTCTAGATAGGAATTTAGCTTCCACTGATGAAAATCTGGTTCTAAGAAGAATGTGAAAACTGCAGACTGTATTGTTGCCAAGAAACACATCCAAGCCGAGAATGATAAGTGGTCAGGATAGCTAGCTGACACTGGAACCTGGCCAGGGGATATAGATCAGTAGTTTGCATGTTGTTGTATAAAAATATCTAGTAATTCCCGATAATTTATTAGTGTAAATAACAATAGTAAAGTACCTGCAAGATGAGCCAAAGTGACCAGCAACAAGAACTTGCAAAGAGAAATGAGCAACCCAATAACCAATCCTCACCCCCCAAATTAGATTTATTTAATAGCTTTGGTCCTCTTAGCAGTGCCATTGAAATTGCTCCTATTACACATACTACAGTTCCCACGATTTTTGCTATGCTTCTTAAGCTTCTTATGTTAATCTTCTCCATACTACTCACAAACATTACAATGAAATTAGCAAATAATTATTAATATTACATTCATTCGGTAATAATATGTTTATTCTTCTTTTCTATTTATCTCGAAAGATGAATCATTTTCTTTTTCAAAATGATAGGTCTATGAAATTATTAAAATCGTATTAATTAAGGATATAATGAAAAAATATATTATTTCAATTACAAAAGCTGTACTCTATCATTTTACCAGGGAAGAAGTAATAAAATAGAAGGAGAGGGATGTGTGATTACCCAATAATGGCAGCCAAGATGAATGTGATTGCAGGGACAAGATTACCCATTGCGCTGGCCATAGATGATGAGACCAAGTACACACCTTCAAAGAAGACATTCTGGTTGATTGTAACACTGTTCCAAGTTCATCAGAATTTAATTCCTTTAGCAAACAATGCAGCATTTATGTTAATTGTTTTGAAGAATTTAGTTCATTTAAAAATTAATATTTAATTAAATGATTTTAGCATAAAAATTTTAATTTTATTTAAATCAAATGCAGTCACTTAAAAGGTATAAATAAATTTCATAAAACTTATGAAAATTCAAAATACTGCCTAAAAATCAATAAAAAAAAAAAAAGGGAAATTGGAAAGACGATATCATTACCCTATAAGTGCTGCTAAAAATATCAAAGAAAAACTCCTCAAGTCAATAGAAGCTCCACCTGCCTTCCCCCTGCCAACACAATATAATCAAGTTATTCTTTATTATCCATTAGAAAATATAAAGTAATTTAGTGAATTATTTTGTATTTCTACAGTATAATTACATATAAATTATTATTGGATTTAAAATATGAACATATATATATAATGATTTTTGTTGTATATTGTATAAATACTATAGAAACTTTTGTACTGTATTATGAATAAGTACATCCTTAATGTAAAAGAATCCATGAATCATATAATAAGATTGATTATTCTTTTAAACTGTAAGAATGGTACCAGAATTTAAACCTCTTTAACTTGTTCCTTTTGAAGGAGAAGTGACTAGCTTGATTAGCAATCTAATCAAGTTAATTAATCAATGGCAAAGCAGAATAATGCCATTAATTCATGAATGATTTTGGGAGAAGAAATTTGGATTTAGTAATTACCTAGAAAAATAAGCAATAGGAGCAATGATCAATGTTGCAATGGCTTGCCTGTAGAAGACAAAGACCCGAGGATTCATTCCTTGTACAAGAGCAGCCCTAGTGAGAATAGCAATGCTTGCATAAGTGAATTGCAGGCCAAACATGCCAATTTCTGGCTTGCAATCACCTAATATCCCACCCATGTTTTTGCTATATTTCTGAGAAAGCTTGGGATATGAATTTCACTTAATATTCGCATATATATATATATATGTGTATTTATGTTAACGCTTGTACGTCTAATTTTCAAAGAATATTCATGATTGATACTGAGTATGAGTAGGCCCAATGGCACATGATTCTATGTTATAATACGTCAAATTTTGTCGTCAAAGAAAGACATCAAATCTGAGGAACGAAGGTGGCATAGTGTATCTGCGCTGGAATTACTCGTTTACTTAACATCTACGTAACTAATTATCATTAAAACATTATGAAAAATGAATTTTATGAATAAATATTAATTTATATTTATAATTAATATTTAAAATAATTGATGAATTTCTCAAATTAGATCGATAATTTACAATTTCTAAATTTTATGAAATTATGATACATTTTGAATCTCATGAAATTTATTATTTTATTGTTAATTTAATTCATGAATTTCTAAAATTGGATCAATAATTTACATTTGGTTATTTATAATAAAAGAAAAAGTAAAATAGATGAGTTTTCGTGCATATTTATAGTTTATTTCATGTATATTTTTCAAATCAAATAATGAAAATTTAAAAATTCACATAAAGTATAATTTTAGATGACTATTAATAATATCATAGAGTTTCTTTGCTTATAATATATAAAGAAATGAGTAATATTATTTTTTAAAATGACAAAATAATAGTCTGTAACTTTTAAAAAATGAGATTCGTTTCATGTGGCCAAGTTGCTCCTTTTTTTCTTTCTTTTATTAAAAAATAAAGTGAAAATGTAGATTTGTAACAGAAAGGATTATGGTTTACTCTTTTTTCTTTTAATTTTCCATTAATATATAAAATCTAACTAATTTTGATTCAATTTAATTATATATATATATATATATATATATATATATCAAAATCGAGAAAAAAATAGGTATCTCTGTCATAATTTTATTTGATTTTTATTTTTATATTAAAATGTATTACTTTTAAGCTTGATAGTTGTGTTGGAAAATATATTAATATTAAAAATCAATATCAAAATCATGGTCTCGATCTGTGAATGATCTTCATTCTTAATAATTACGAATTTTAAATTTTTCTTGCATGTGAAACTTTGTTGGCAGTGACTAGTCTTTCCGGTTTTTTTTTTTTTTTGGAGCTTTGTTTATTAAAGATCAGTTTTAGAGTTGTTAAATGAAGAAATAAAATAAAATTCTACTTATGGGTATGAGCATGTCCTTTTGTAAAGAAAAGGACCGTATTTGATCCAAATTCCAAAGGAATATACTAAATAATACTGAAAGGATTAATTAAAAAATCAAAGGATAAATCATATAAGATTTATAGTAGTTTTATCCATTTACCTAAATAAATCATTTAAATTTTCATTAATTAATTTCTTTCATTATATACTATAAGAATTTTTCAGAATTGTAATGAAAATAGTGACGAAATATTTTTCATCGCTATTTGAAGACAGAAATTAAATGGAACAGTGATGGTATTTGGCAAAGGCAACGAAGAAGAATTTTTTCATAAATTCCATCACTAAGGATATTCAAAGATAAAATTTGTGACCTGTGACTATTTAGCGATGAAATTGATTCTGTTTCTAATTTTGATGTTAAATAATGATGAAAGCAATTGTGTCTAATTCTATCACTAAATAGCGATAAAATTTAATTATATATTTAAGTTTGTCTTTATTTAGAGACAGATTCCTTTCCATCTCTAATTCTGTTACTATTTTTATTTTCATTAATTCATATTTTATAAATAAATAAATTTTGATAAATATTTTATAAAAATGTTATACTAATTTAGAAAATATGAAATAAATAAAATTTTAATATTATGTTAAAAAAATAAAATATTAAATTTATCAAAATATAAAGTAATTATTTATGTAATTATATGAAATTTAAACTTTAAATCTTTTACATCATTGTATGAATTTTATATTTTGTAATAATTAATAAAATTGTAATTTAGGTTTTATATATAAGTTATAGTTATTAATTTAAGAAATATTATAATTTATAAAATATAAATAAATAATATATTAAAAAATAGAAGAATTTTCATTTAGTTTTGTTAGTCCCATATTTATAGATTTTAATGTTAACAATCATTTCTTTTGAGTTTTGATATATTTCTATAAAATTTATGGTGTATACGACCGTATCACCGTTGGTACGAGTGTACCATTAAGTTTTCTATCAATTTATGTTGATTTAGCATAAGGTTTGATACATGCATAATAATTACTATGTACAACTATATGAAAATTACTGTCCAAATTGGAATTTGGCTTTTAAAGAGTTGTACGGTCGTACGACTATGCTCGACTCTGAACAGCAACTTTTCTATTTTAATTAAAGTGTTTCAACGGAACTATTTATATTAAATGCTCAGAGTAATGGACTACTATTATGAGATGAGCATATTTAATGTTGGGAAAACTCTTCTTCAAGTCAATAACTTGATTATTATTGCAATTAATTTCATTTCTTACTATTTTACTCTTTATTCTCTCAAGCTTCATTTATTGTCCTAATTAATTTCTTTGTATTTAGGTTGGTGAGATTTAATGTTTGGGCATTATTGTTATATTTGACAATTGAATATTGTGAAATTGATTATTGTTGTAAATTTTTGAGTGTGAGTCTTGAAAATACTAGAGTTTAATTATTGATTGAAGAATTTATTGTTATAATTGTAAAAAATATAGTGGAATCCTAATTTGATTCTTAGGAGAATGGACGTAGGTAAGTTATGTGTTGAACTATTATAACCCTTGTGTTGCCCTGCTAGGATTTCAAATTTGATTATTTTGTGTAATTATTTATGAGAATTAAAATACTAGAAGATATTTATAGGTATATTTTCAATTTTTAAAAATGAAAATTTGATTAAAGTATAAAGTGTTTGTTATTGGTTTAATATATGGTTGCATTAAATGAAGAATTGTAAATAAAATATAAATATAATTTATATGTACATTAAAATGTGACTATTATGAAAATATTTACATAATTATAGTAATATTTATTACAAAAATATTAAAGAATTTGCTTATATTGGATAATTTTTTAATATTAAATAATATTTTAAACTCAATTCATAATACCAAATTAGATAATATATATATTATGCATATATAAATCCTAATATAATTTACTTGTTATGTAAAAATAATAATTTAGAAATTAATATATAATATTAATGGATATATATAAATATTCAGGTATATAAATAATATCATGAAATAAATATTATATTAGTTATTTAATATTTAATTTAAAATAAAATATAATAGAAATAATAATAAGGAAAGCAATATTGGTTAATTGAGAAAAATTGGTAAATCCTAAAATCTCACCAGTTTATTTAGGAAGTAGAAGCCCTAAATCCCTAAATTTACAGTCTCTCAATTTACATTTTGAATCCCCCATTCTACCAAAGAAAAAAGTATTCTTTATAAATTGTTGGAATCAGACCTTGTTTGAATGAGAATCAGAATTCTTTCTTATACTTTTGGAGAAGGAACCAGTTCAGACCGGCAATGATAAGCAACGGATCAAGAATGAAAGGGAACAGTGAGGTTGAGATTCATTGAGTATTCATCAGCTAAACAAAGCGACAACCAGCGAAGACTATAAACCAGCTAACTACAACTTCCGATGAGCTGAAGGACATGGACGTTTACGCTGGAAAGTAGCAAAGTCTTTGTTGTTACAAAAAGAAAGGGGACCTTCCATTTTTTTACCATTTTATTATAGGTAAAGAGTATAACAATCAATTATTGTATTTGTTTATAGGGGAAAAGAAATATTTTAGAAGAAGAAATAGTGCATTTTTGTATATACACCATGGTCAAACAAACTGAAATTTCATGTTAGCGTACATATATGTTATCAAACTAAAATTTCATGTTAATTACTGCAATTTTTGAAGTTTATTTGATCCTATCAGCAGTATAATTTTACTGTTCAATTCCTTCCTATGATAATAGGCAAGGAAAACAAAGCTGGGAGAAAGAGAATCACTGTGTTGCAGCAACTTGCATCACCCTTTGACAAGGTGATTGATTATTTTGATTGCAATTAGCAAGGATAAACACATTATGATTTCAAGCAAACTTAACCCACTTGACATGCATTATGATATGTATGTAAGTGATATATAATTAAATGATAGTTAAAAAGGAATATATTTACTATTATTTTTTGGATAAAGTTTAAACTGCTATTATTTTTTATGCTGAAAAATAAATGATGAATAAGCAAGTTTGGGAATTGAAATGTTGTAGACTAATACAACATCTGTACTACATGAAGAGAAGTGATATATCAGGTTCTTACAATATCAGATTGTGCTCTCCTTATCTGACACACCACCCTGTGCAAAGGATTGTGTTTATTTCCGATGGAATGTATAGTACATGTAGCAAGTAGTAACGGTGCTGGCCATGGTTAAAACTTTTTCATCATCAGCCAAGCAAAGAATCCACCATGCATCTATAAGGTGAGAAGCTATAAAGAAGAAATGATCAAGCTTTTATCCTTTTTTTGGATTTAATTTACTTTATACCTGTGGGATGGCTTTTCATTAGTATGACTTACAGTCATTATGTTTTTATTAAGTTCCTTCTATTTTCATTGCTCCAAAACCATTATTTGTAATTAGTATTACAAATAATTATTTTGTGTTTATTATTAAGATGAAATTGTAATTATTCATTTATTAAGTTATTAACTTTTATTCGACTTTTTTCCCCTCTATTTATATATTGTTTTAAAGTTAAAGAGTATAATAACATCATAAAAATACAAAGATTTATAGATATTCTTATTAGCATATGATTTACAGATAATTAGTATGTATTAAATAGCTTTCATGAAAATGATGATTATTGTTGATGGAAATAAATGATATTATATTTATCATTGAAGATTTTATTTGCTAATTTCATTTGAAAGTTATGTTATTATTGATTTCATATTTATCTAATTTTTAATTCATTTTATAAAATTAATATTTATAATCAATTTTTAAAATGTCAAAATATATAATTATTTTTAAAAATAATTTTTAAATTTAGTGACAGGTTTAGAGATCGAATATTTCATCACCATTTAATAACGAATTTAACAATGGAATAGGTCTGTCATCATTTAGTGATGAAATTAGTTCATAGCTATTCCATCATGAATCTGTTTTCAAAATTTCACGATAAGTGATATAGTGATGAACTATTTATCATCACAAATCCATTGCTAAATAATATAGCGATGGATTTAGTGATGGATATGTCCGTCTATTTATTTTTTATAGTTATAATCAATGATTTTATTTGCGTAAAATTTAAAGTTTACTATTTAAATTTAAAAACTCTTAAATTTAAAAAGAATAAATTGCTCATAAGGATAGTATTTTATATGTAATTTTGAATTGAAAGATTTTTAATTTGAAAATATTTGATATATTTTTTCAAATTCCATCAATTATCTGTAAATTCTTTAGTTAAATAATAAGATTTGCTCGGTTTAAATTATTTAGAATGAAATATTATATAAAATATACATATTTCATGAAATATCATATAGTTTAATATCTAATTTTTACAAGAATTAAAATTCCCTAATAAGAAGTATTATCTTAGAAATATATCATTTAAATACTTATAAGATTTAATATTTACATATTTTATATATTATTTATCAATATTAAATTTATAAACACTTTATATCAAATAATATATTTTTAATTATCTACATTTATTACATTTCAAAACATATACATTTAATAAAATTCATATATTTCAAAATCTTATAAACATAAAAAGTTTATAAATTTTTTTTGATATAACATGTGATAACATCAACAAATTATTTAATTCAAAATATATAAAAATTTATATGTATTGTATGGTAAGTTATATTATTTAATAATGGAAATTTTTGTTCATAAAAAATTTTATATCATATTAAAAAAATATTTAATTTAAAAATTTAAATTATTAAATAAAATTTTTTTAAAAAAATTAAAGGTGCATGAGAAAAGGAAAGGTAATGATGATGTTTATTTGAGAAGGACGTTAATGATAATTAGTTAGATATATGTTTCAGAATATTCAAAACGTTTTAATGTGGATAGGAACGATGATTGTGGTTGTATATACCCTTCTCAATTGCTTTTGTTGCATTAGGAATGGTTGCATGTCGGTTTTTCCTCCACGAAAACCATCTCCACCCGTCCGAATCCTTTTCAGTTCTTTTATTATCTTAATTTAATCTTTTAAAAACACAATTATTAATAATCTTTTTATTTTTAAACATATAATAATGTTACATAAAGTGATGTTGTTATAACTTCTAAACTGTTATATTTAACGGAAATGAATTGTAATCTTGAATATATTGAAATTAAAATAAGAAATAATTACTAATTTAGGAATAATAAATGATCGTAGTGGATTATGTTTGTTATCACAATAAACTTTATGATATATATAAATATATTTAGATAAATTATTTTTTCATTATAAATTCATATTTATAATAGATTTATTGATTATGAATATGTTATTATTGAATTGAAATGCAACCAACAAAAAGAAAGAATGGATAAAAATAAATGAAAATTATTTGATAGAATCGAAGCTTACATATTAAATTACATAGAAATTTTAAAAAATCAAAATTCTTAAAAATAAAATCCTTATTTTTCTTATCTTATAATTCTCTTCTCATAGTCTTAAGATATAATGTAAGATTAATATAAACAGTTCATCATGGAAGAAAAACTTTATTAAATCAAGATCATTAATTAATATTAGTAGAATAAAATAATAAAAAAATATCTTCTTTGTATACTTTTCTCAATTTTCATTATTACCAAGTGCATCTATATACTTTTTATTATTATTATTATTATTATTATTATTATTATTATTATTATTATTATTATTATAGATAGGATAATATAGAAATTTCTTAATATATGATAGATTATAAAAAAAAATATTGAATAACCGACAAAGATTTTGCATTATTAGAACTCTGAAACTCCTTGTATTTAATGGTAAACTAACATAAATTTGCTATAATTTATAAAAAATATTTAATATAAATTTATTGAGTAATAATATTATTTTTATAAAAGATTTGAAAACATTTAATATTATTATAAAGAAAAAAAGGTGAAATCTATCATCATCCCTTCTATTAAGCCTACGTTAATGACATCCCATACAAGACCCTACTTTGAATGTGCCTCCTAACTACAAAGACAACTGGCCCTTAAACTTATTACTTACGCTCAACCCCAAAACCCAAACCTAATCCTATTTCTTTTTTAATCTTTTTTTCTTATATATTTTTATTAAAACTGGCCTTCAGAAATATTATTAAGGAAAATAAAATTCAAAAATTTTGTTTTCAAAAAACACAGTTTATAATAAGTAGTTTTATAAAAAAAATTAAACAATTTATTTAGAATAATTTGAAGAAATATCCTTTAAACCCAAAAACCGAAATAAAATGATATTTGGTTCATATAAGACTCGAACATGTAGAGTAAAATCAAGTGATCATAGATATATCAATTTATTATAATTTTTTATTACAATAAAAAATCTTATAATTTTATATTAAAATAAATTATAATGAATAAAATATTAATAATAACATACAATATACATATTCAAGTAATAACATATGTATACGAGTTCATCTTAAATAAATAGTTAGAATTCAATTGATATATGAATATGTAATATATATAATAAGATTGATTTTGCTTGAAGCATTGTGAAATTTCCAAAAAAGAAAAACAATTATTTTAATTCAAAGAATTTCTAACCCTATACAATGTGTTGAACGGTCTTATTATAATTAACTACGAAGGAGAACAGCATAAGCTGAAGCCAATTTCTGACAAAGATTGTTAACTGATGAAAGATTACTTTTAATTTTGAGATCTCCAAAATCTTCACGTACTTATGCTTAGTTTAGTCCTCGTAAGAAAGAACAAGACAATCATTAATTCATCTCTTTTCCTTTTGCAAACCATACAGATACTATCTGGGTGGATACTGTTAGCGCGATTCGCGCCGCCGTTCTTGAGTTCTTCAAAGAAAGGAGAGAAACTGCCCTAATTAATTTGCATTGCATCATCGACCATGTAGATCGATTGAAAAGATATTCGGATTTAGGGTTTGGATATCAGAGGATATGTGTTTCCGTCATGGTCTTTTCGTTGCAGGTATTTGAAAACAGTTAGAAGTTTCCGTCGCGGTATTTTCATGGCAGGAATTTGGAAACTGTAGAAGTTTTAGTAGTAACTTGGTGATGGCTGCATGCTCGTTGGTCCTTGTTCATTTGAATCTTGTATGTAAAACGTGCATTCGACGGAAAATGGACAAGACCGACAGGAATCTGAGGATCAAAATATTTTCAAATTAAAATCAAAGAATAAATACTTTCAAAAATAACAAACTTTGTTTTGTATTAATTTGTATTTAGCATATGAGATTTGGTATTGATTATTGGTGAAATGGAAACCCAATGATTCCAAAGGTGTGAAATTGATTGGTAAATGCCATTATAAAACTCAATTTTGAAGTTTATACATTGAGGTAGAGACCTTGCTTTGTGATGATCTTACGACTCCTGCTTTATTGGAAGATCTCAGATTTTTAGTGTTGCAATGATGAAAAATTGCAAAATACTAATTCATTAGGGTATTTACGTTAGTTTGAATTTTATTGAATTATATCAAAATAAATAACTAGAATTGAATTATATTGTTCATTTAAATTGTATTTTATTTAGTATCATTTTGGATATTAGGTAAATAATTAGATAAAAAATTATATCAAATTATACAATTATATTGAATTAAAAAATTGAACATATTATAAATTTATAATAATAATAATAATCTTTAGAAGAACAAAGGGCATTATTTATGTTATTAATTATGATTTTTTTATTTTTTTATTTAATAATAATCTTAAAAATCAAAAAATAAAAACATCAAAACAAGTGTAAACTTAAATTGATGTCTCCATTTTTCTTTTTTTTTTCATTTTCAAAATGAAATCATAAATTTTATTTTGAGAACTTTTTGTTATGAACTATAGATGATTAGATTTTTTTTTTTTACTTTTAGATTATTATCTTTTAACAAATTATAATTAATAATTAGTTTAAATTAAAATTAAGATGATTAATCTTTTCATAATTCATAAAAAGTATATTTGATGTTAAAACCGTTTTAGATATTTAAATTAAATTTATTACTATGTTTTTAATAATTATTTATAATTTTAAAAATTTATTTATTTAAAAATCATATAAAATTTTGAAAAAAAATATAATAAATAATATGAAAATAATATGTACATGTAATGATCATTTTATAGTTAATCTAATAAAATTTCATTGTGCATGTTATTTTATTTGTTCAAGGATGAATCCTAAAAGAAAATTTAATAGGGGCATGTTATCCAATAAATCTAATAGAGGCATAAAATATATAATTTTAATAAATAAATTTTAAATATTTAAGTAGTTATATATACAAAATTGAGGAGTAAATATTTCCATGCCCTCCCTCAAATTGACCTCTCATTAGTTTCAATATAATTTAAAATATTAAATATAATTTAATATTTAATCAATATAATTTAAAATATATTAAACATACTTATTTTTATGATAAAAAAGTGAAGTTATCACATCAATCATCATTATTATCTATCACTTATCATCATATCACAAATCATTAGTCAACCACAGAAAAAATGATTAAAATCATACTTAAAGATATGAGATTTGTCTAATTAATTAATGACAAATAATATTCCGAATCCATTATTATATAAAGCAAATAAGGCAAGAAGGAAGTGATGGGCTTGGCAAGGGAGGAGTAGGAAAGGTTGGAGGTGAGAAAGGGTTGGATTGGACCAATATATATGGTGGAATTTTTGAGAGCATGCACTAACTGAACCAGTGAAATATATATAAATGTAGAAGCTTAGCTTCACTAGCAAGGATTATGGGGAGTTGTTGTGTATACAAATATTACAACAAAATATTATTTTAATTAAATTTTTAAAAAATATGGGCTTATAGTTGCAGCTGACAGCAGGAAAGTCCAAGCATTTTATCCAATTTAAAATCCAAAAATATTTTAAAAACCTAAAAATAGTAAATAATTAATAGCCATACCTCATAAAACAATTTGATGGATTCGAGAAGCCATAAATATTGCTGAATACTGGCCCTAATTATGGGAATGATAGGCTAAAAACCACGAATACTTCGCCACGTGTTCCCAGTATTAATGCTAAATTAATTAGGCAGCACCGCATACGCACACGCTTATATACTTGACCAAATTCATACCCCTGCAACTAATAATTCTAATGACAAATCTTCCTCCACAGAACGTATTTATTTATTTATTTATTTCATTTAGCCTGCATTATAAAATTTATAACTAAAGTATTTTTAATATATATCAATATTATTTTATTTATTTAATTTTTTGGTAATCATAATTAGTTTTAGTGCAAAATAAAAAGGTCTGCATTGTACATCTGTTAATTTAACCATCATAGTAATTTATACCTAATATATATACATTATATTATATTTTTGTTTATGCACCCACATATATATATATATATATATATAATTATTGAACTTTTTTTATCCTAGTTGGATTTGATACATCTATAAACTATGATTTTTTTTATTAAATAATGATTAAATATTTTAATTTCATCAAAGATTATTGATGTCATCATAAAGGATTCTTTTATATTTTCTTGAAAGCTCACATTAAATCTGTTTTTTCAAGAATTCTTCAATAAATGATATGGATTATTAAGATCCAATGCTGGCTTTTTTCTTAATTTATACGAAGATCTAAAAGTAATCAAAATGATTGAAATAAAATTTGATTACTAACAATCTAATTAAAAATATTTTTTAAAACAAATAAAAAGCGTTGATTGATAATTGAATATTTGGATTAAATTCAAAAGTATAACATTGATATATATATATATATATATGAATTAATTACTCACATTATTTGGGTCTAAATAAATAATCACACCTTATGCATTTCCTTGATTCATACATATTCTTTGGGAAAACGTTGTACAGTTAGACCACTTTAACAAGCAAAACTGTAAAACTAACCAAAAATCAATTTCCTTTAATTAGGCTGATTTCCGATCATATGCTTCACCTTTTCATGCATATTGTTTGATATATTTTCTAATAAAATGGTATTTTCATAACCCAACTTTCTTTTTTCCCCAAGACATCCGTATAAATTTCCCATTCTTCCTCCTCCAATGTGTTTTAATACCAAACCAAATCTCCACATCTTTCTGTCAGACTTCACATTCGTCCTTGTCTCCTCGGGCCGGATTCGCCGGTGAACATTCTACTTTATTAAATTTTATTGATTTTATATTATTGTATTCGTATTAAATTAATTATCGTATTATATATTTATAATATTATTGTAACATATTTAATCATTCATGATTATTTATTTATATTATATTGATTTCTTCTATTTGTAGATTATACCAAGTTTTTATTATTCTCATTAGTTTAAATTTTCACCCTTAATCGTAATTTGTGGAAGAGATTTAATAAATTGAAATTTATTATTTTAATAAAAAAAAACCAAAAAAAGACAAAAAAAGAGATTCATGGAACGCAGGTGAATTCTCGTATGAATGATAGAAAAGTTGGATATTTTTTAAGAAAGAAAAGGGGCTTATGAATTATTTTATTTTTTAAAAATTTATTTATTATTTTTGAAGAAAAAGACATTTACAGCCGACCAAGAGGACTTGTATAGAACGGTGACCTCCCTACCGCCACTGTGCATATCCTCCACTTCCCCAACCATACCAATTCATTAAATTCTTTCTCTACCCCATCACTCACCCAGCTGTGCCCTACCACTGTTCTCCCTTTTTGTTATACAAATAACATTAACATATAACGTCTCATTTAATTTTGAGAACTTTTCAGAAAAGTCAAAATTTGATCAAAAAAATTTATTACAAATATTACTTTCTTAAAAAACTTATATAAATAACAGTTCCAAAAATATTTACACCATTTTTAAAACATCGGTTTTGATGACAAAAATAAATCTGAAAATGTATTTTTATTGTTTTTATAAAAATATCAAAGAAATATTGGGTTTTTATTTTTGAGAAATATGAGAGCCATTTAATTAGTATAAAAAATGTATAAAACTAGTATAAGATATTGTATAAATAGAATTTATAAACAAAATTATAAAGTATAAGTTAAGTTTATAAAAGGTACATAATAGGTATAAACTAAGTTTAGAAAAAGTATATATGTAAGTGACATAAATAAAAACTATTGAATTTAATATTAAGAGTTTATAAAAAATGATACATGTCTATAATTAGATTAATTGATTTATAATCTTATGTAATAAATTTAATATATTAAATCTAAATATCATAAAATTTTTATATGGATTAAAAAAGTTGAAATTAGACAAAATAAGTTGATATATATCATAATCATATATTAATGATTTATAAATTTATATAATAAATTAATTTAATAAATAATTTTTAGATATAAAATACAATTATAAAAAATAATATAATAATGAAATTTAATTAAACATATAAATATCCAGGTGTTCAATTAATTAATTAGTTTGTTGATATATCATATTCATTATACTAAAAGTATAAATATAATTATATTAAAAATAAATAAATGCAATATGTTGATAATTTTCCTTAGAAGAAAAGGTAAACTTTCACACTGCTTTAAGAATATTCATTATTTAACTAATTATTAATCGATTAGCATTTTAAACACATAATGAAATCCATATTTTTATAATAAAAAATAACATATTTAAAATTTAAACTCAGATATTTTTAAAAATAAAATTTAAAATGATGGGATTTATGCAATTACCCTTTTTTAAAACCTTAACAAATAAATATTATTGTTACAAACATAGAAATATCTTAGTAATAAAGATAAAAGGGTTTCTCAAACACTACTTCTCTACTTGAAAGCCATGAGCTCTTCATTGGTTTTTTTTTGTTTTCCTTTTATCGATCTCTATAAATTAGAATATGAGAAGGTGTCTTGTGGTGTGCATTTAGTTGTGTCTTGAAAGCAAAAACCCTTCCAGAGAGAAATTGAAGAAGAAGATTGAGAGGGAAAAAAAAACAGAGGAAAAACAAAACCAAAATTCTTTTTTAAAAAAAAATTTGTTTGTTTAAACATTTCTATACATCTCTGTTCTCATTTCTCTAATTCCCCCTTTTTTCTGGCTCTTGGGATTTCAATTTTACTTAGTTTTGCTCTTTTTGGGCTCCTTGCCTTCTGCTTATTAGATTGTTTTCATGTTTAGCATGCTATTTTTGGTGCTATAATTGCTGCATTTTCTCTTGTTAAGAAAGTGTAGAAAAACCCGGTTAAGAAAAGATAGAAAAGAAAGTTGAGTGTCATTCATTAACAAAAATGGGGAAGAGGGTTGCTCCCGTGTCAAGTTGGCCTTGGGAAAACTCTGGCTTTTTCAAGGTAATCTTCTTCCTCTTGCTCTGCTGATTAGGGTTTTCTTTCTTTTCAATATATTTATATGTTTTTTTGTTGGGTTTTTGCAGTTTGTTTTATATGGACCTATCATAGCAAAAGTGATACAAACACAGATTCAAGAGTTGAATTTGAAAGATGATTGGTTTCTTCATATTCTCATCATTACTTTCTTGAGATCATACGTTTATTTTTTTTGGAGCGCTTTCGTCAGCATGCTTTTCTTGACTTTTAACCGTAAGATTAACAAACAAGGCTATGGTTTCAAGCAGATTGACTCCGAACGAAACTGGTAAACAAAAACTTTATTCTCCATTAACGTTCCTCTGTAAAGTTTAATAGTTTTCTTTAATTTACCTTACGTTCATTTCGTTTACAGGGACAATTTCGCAGTTCTTCAAGCTCTGATTGCTTCCACGGCATGTTATATGGTCCCTTCATTGATTCAAAATGTTCCTTTCTGGAGCACAAAGGGCTTGATCACTATTCTAATACTCCATATTGGAGTTTCAGAGCCTTTATATTATTGGGTACACAGATGTTTCCATGGAAGACATCATCTCTTTACAAATTATCATTCAATCCATCATTCATCTCCCGTACTACATCCTTTCACAGGTAACCACTATATGATTACTTTACCAAATATGCAATTAATCTCTCAACTACACATTTTTCATTAATTTTTTATTTTTCATTTTCCTCAGGGGTAACTGCATCATTTCTGGAGCATACTGTGCTAGCAACAATTATTGGAATTCCAGTAATTGGGTGTTTAATTATGGGCTATGGATCAGTTATTGTTATTTATGCATATATTTTGGTATTTGATTTCCTCATATGCTTGGGACATTCAAATGTTGAAATTGTCCCTCTTCAACTGTTTGAGAAATTTCCTTTCTTCCGTTATCTCATTATCACACCTTCGTAAGTACATTTTCTTGTTATGCTCTTCTCATGCTACCTTCAAGTAATTTCCCTTCATATATTCTAATCCCCTTTAACCTTGCCATATAAATTATACTAATTCGTATTACACATATATACACACTATTTCATGGTCTTAATATATAGTGTTTGGGTAGAGTACAAGGCACAAGCCTAGAGGGTCCCTTCACGCCTAATGAATTTATTCGCCTGTAAAAATGGCCAAGAACATAGGAAAAGGATGAGGATGGCAGGTGGGCGAGTTAATTCGGTGCCTAATTTTTTAAACCAGACTTATTCAATTCATTTTATTTGTTAATGTCTATTAAATTCAAAACAGAATTTTTTGGGAGCTATATTCACCTAATAACCTTCATAACAATATCTCATATATGTATATTTAAGTAGGGATTTGATTTGATGGGTGTACAGGTACCATAGCTTGCACCACACGGAGATGGGCACCAACTTCTGCCTGTTTATGCCTTTATTTGATGAATTATGGAACACTCTTAATTGCAGTTCCTGGAAACTTCACAAACAGATAAGCTCAAATGCAGGTAAAACAAAAGTACTCTACTCAAATAGTACTTCATTTAATTTATATAGAGGCTATAGATATGTTTACATGTTTTGTGTTGGATTACAAGTATCGTTGCCCATTGGAGTTATTTATGGTGAAGACAACGAGAGGTGGTGGGTAGTTAGTTAATTGACTGTAATTGAAATTATATAAAGTCGGTTAATGGATTAATAACCTGAACTTCAGTCGATTAACCTCAAACTAAGTTGATTAGTGAAGGCAACCAAACCCTAATTATGAATAATGAAGGGACATAATATTCATTAAAGTGCATCCACATGATGAATTCAATTCAATTTGTAGCCAGAGCCAGGGACCATTAATTTCCAGTACTACCTTACAATAGTAATTAATAATGAAACCAAACAAAGTACAATTCGGTCTGTTTCACCACTAGAGTTTCCTGACAATAACATGATTATTTCCCATTTCAATACTTCTTCAATTCCCACCGCCCATTCTGAAAATATAAAATCTTTATTACATCAAATTTTAATATTATTTTCTTGGGGGAGTGGCAGATTAAATAGACGATAGGTTGGCATTTTAATTCTAATCTGTTTTGTTGTTTTCTTGGGGGAGCTGTAGGAAAGAAGGGAAAAGTGGCAGATTTCGTTTTCTTGGCACATGTAGTTGATGTAAGTTCATCAATGCATGCACCATTCGTGAACAGAGTGGTGGCGTCAAACGCATACACTCCATGGAACATCATGTTGCCGGGGTGGCCTGCGGCCTTCCTCATCATGCTTATCATGTGGGCTAAAGCCAGGCCTTTCCTCGTCTCCTTCTACAATTTGAGAGGCAGATTTCATGCAACCTGGGCCGTCCCAAGGTTCGGTTTTCAGGTCAGTAACTAAAACTCGGGGGGGGGGGGGGGGGGGGGGGGGGGGGGGGGGGGGGGGGGGGGGGGGGGGGGGGGGGGGGGG
>CANYBF011912165.1:0-15423 GCA_948192965.1 Dalechampia spathulata | reverse complement strand
AGCTCCAAGTAAAGGGATGAAAGGATCGTCCAATTCCAAGTTTTAGGGATAAAATCACCTAAAGTCTAAGTGATTTGTCAATTAATTAACCCTAATTACTTAGAACTATCAAATTTTAGGTTTAGGAGTGTTTTTCAGCTGCCAGAAAACCCTAACCTCGTAAGTCTCAAAGCTCTAAAATTTTGTAAAACCCGGATCCCCATGCAGAATGGTACCCTAGGGCATTTAATAGGGACATATGCGATCGCACATGACAACATATGTGGCGTGCCACAAACATACGCGATCGCGTATGCTTGCACATATGCGGTGGTCAGACATGCTCGATCGCACAAGTCTGGCGGGTGACGAGCTGAAACGGGCCAGAATTAGCCTGGAATAGCCCGAAACGGTCCGAAACAACCCTGGAGTGGTCCTGGATCAACCCAAAGTCAACCTGGGTCCAAAAACAGGGTGCGACACCGGTTGAATTTAATATCCCTACAGCCATGTGGGAAGAAAGGTACTGCATTGGATTTGATCCCTACACTTCGGACAAGCCAGAGTAATGCAAGATGGTCCTCTTCATTCAAGGAGAGACTCAACATTATCATGCTCTCGAGTTGCCTAACTCAGAGGACTTTTATGAACAATAGTTTGCCATCTTTGGCAATGTTTATGATCTATCAGCCCTGACAGCACCTGGGAAGATTGTTGCTGCTATCACCATCAACCCTGATGATGCTTTCCAGATCTTTGGTGATGTTGCTAATCTCACCACAGGCCGCCTGGAGCCGGAGCCTACTACAGTCGCTGCACTGGGATCCAAGCTACAGAACTTGGACATTGAAGACCTGTTGCTGCCAAAGGTCTATGAGGATATCGCCATGTAGGTGGAGAGCACCCTTGACGAGCTTATATATGAGGATGCTAATGTCCATATTTCTATACTTTTTAATGATGATATAATCCCATCTAAATATGAAGAAATAAAGGGCAACTTTGCTTATGTTTGCCATGTGTATTCTGATGGCATTGTGCATGAACATGAGCATTACATGAGCATTTTTGACATTAACGCATCATGCATCAAAAATGTTAACATTAACATAGATGAAAAGCCATGTCTTCTCCAGATTGCATCAAAATTGACCTCTGAAGAGAGAACAGAAATAATCAACACACTAAAAAAGCACATAAAAGCCTTTGCTCTAGGCTATGAAGACATGCCGAGTGTCAACAGATCCATCGCGGAACACAGGATTCCTACCAAGCCAAGGTTCAAGCCAGTCAAATAGAAGCTACGGTGCCTCCAACCAGAGTGGGCACAGAAGGTCAAGGAAGATGTCCGAAAGCAGTTGGATGCCAAATTCCTTGAGGTGGTTGACTATCAAGAATGGTTGCCCAATGTGGTTCCGGTTCTTAAGAAAGATGGCAGGGTCAGAGTCTGCGTAGACTACAGGGATCTGAATAAAGCATGTCCAAAGGATGACTTTCCTTTGCCTCACATTGATGTGCTGGTTGATAGTGCAGCCGCTAGTGCTATGTATTCCTTCGCTGACGGATTCTCAGGGTACAACCAAATCCTGATAGCAGTTACAGACAAGGTGAAAATAGCTTTCATCACAGAATGGGGGATCTACTACTACAAGGTCATGCTCTTTGGCTTAAAGAATGCAGGTGCAACCTACCAGAGAGCTGTAACAACCCTGTTGCATGAGTTGATCCACAAAGAGGTTGAAGTCTATGTGGATGACATGATGGTGAAGTCTCCTACCAGAGGAGAACATATAGCTGCTTTTAACAAATTTCTCACACGTTTTGAGAAATACGGACTCAGGCTGAACCTAAAGAAATGAACATTTGGGGTGACATCTGGCAAGCTATTGGGTCATATTTTCAGTCAGAGGGGTATCGAGGTAGATCCTGATAAAGCAAAGTCGATCATTGAGATGCCTATTCTCAGAACTGAGATAGAAGTTAAGGGATTCCTGGGATAACTCCAATATATCAGCAGATTCATCACCAAGCTCACAACCATGTGTGAGCCCATCTTCAAGCTTCTGAGGAAGAACCATCCTATGGTTTGGGATGAAAACTGCCAGTTCACTTTTGAGAGGGTAAAACACTATCTCTCCAACCCGCCGATTCTGCAACCACCTCGGCCAGGAAAACCATTGCTACTCTATCTAGCTTTAGAGGAGGAGTCAGTGGGTACTATGATGGCTCAAGAGAATGGCGATGGGGTTGAGCATGCTGTCTACTATCTGAGTAAGAAGCTTTTGCCAACTGAATGCAAGTACAACACTATTGAGAAGCTATGCATGGCTATGGTCTGGGTTACCAAGAAACTCAGGCATTACTTCTAGTCATACCAAATACAGGTAATCTCTAAGGTTGATCCTATGAAGTACTTGTATGCAGCTCCTTCACTAGTAGAAAAGCTCCCTAGGTGGCTGATCCTGTTATCAAAGTTTGATGTGCAGTACGTCACTACCAAGGTGATCAAAGGCAGAGCAATGGTCGAGTTTTTAGCATCCAGGCCGATGGATGACTTTGAGATGTTTGAACTGGACTTCCCAGATGAGCACTTGGGGGCAGTTGATGTCCAAAAATGGTAGTTGCACTTCGATGGCACAGTCAACAAAAGGGGTGCAAATGTAGGAGTTGTGCTGATCACTCCTGAAGGTGAACTAATAATGCTTTCAAAGCGGCTGAACTTCTCAGTCACCAACAATATGGCTGAGTATGAAGCATGTCTCTTCGGGCTAGAAGCATTACTAATGGTTGGTGCCCCAGATGTACAGATATTCAATGATTTGATGCTAGTCATTAACCAATCCACGGTTGAGTGGGAAGTCAAAGAGGAAATGCTCAAGCCTTATGTTGAATACATGAAGTTCATGTTCCACAATTTTAGCTCCTGCCAATTTATTCACATGCCGCATGAAGTAAATCAGATGGCCGATGCTTTGGCCACACTGGCTTCAGTCTGTGAGCAACCACAGAGTCAAATTTGACCTGTATTCATCAAGCAGTCAAAGATTCCTTGCTATTTTAGAGAACAGGTAATGGCACTAGACCAGCAAGATGAGACCCCATGGTACACTGATATCATGAACTTTCTGAAGACTGGTACTTATCCAAAAGAAGCCAACAGGACTGATAAGCTAGCTCTACACAGACTAGCAGCCAACTTCACCTGGCACCAGGGTGTTCTCTATAGGAGAACCGCTGATGGTCTACAGCTTTGATGCATATCGGGGAAAGATATTGAGTCAGTCATGGAAATGGTACACGCTGGTGTATGCAGGCCCCACATGAATGGGTTTGCACTTTACAGGAAGATCCTACATCAAGGATATTTCTGGCTCACTATAGAAACAGACTGCATACAGTTTGTACAAAAATGCCATGAATGCTAGATTCATGGGGATTTGAGTCACCTACCGCCAGTCGAATTGCAGAATTTGACAATGCCTTGGCTATTCTTAGCTTGGGGAATTGACATCATGGGTAAGATTCATCCTAACGCATCTAATGGACACTGGTACATACTGGTAGCCATTGATTACTTCTCTAAATGGGTGGAGGCAGAATCCTACGGTAAATTGGGGGTAAGACAGGTTGCCAAGTTTATAGAGAAGAACCTCATATGCCGATATGGGGTACCGCATCACTTGGTGTCAGATAACAAAGTACAGTTCCAGGCCCAAGAGCTAGAAAAATATGGGATTGAGCACCATCGATCCTCTCTTTACCGCCCTCAAGCTAATGGGGCGGTCGAAGCAGCTAACAAGACAATCAAGCGCATCTTAGCCAAAATGGTATAAACCTACAGAGACTGGCATGATCAACTGCCATTTGCCTTATGGGGTTACAGAACCACTATAAGGAGTCCTACGGGTACCACCCCCTACTCTCTGGTTTATGGGACAGAAGCCATATTGCGAATTGAAGTGGAGCTGAAATCACTTTAAGTCATTCTGGAATCTTAGTTACCAGAAGCTTAATGGAAAGGGCCAGGTTTGAGTAGCTGGTCACTATTGATGAGAAACGGCTGAAGTCTTTCTATCACCTACAGCTTTATAAGAAGCACATGGCCAACGCATTCAATAGAAAAGTTAAACCTATAACCATACAGGAAGGCGATTTACTTTTGAAGCAAGTCAGATTGGCTATCCGTGATCCTTGTAGAAAGTTCAGGCCCAACTGAGAAGGCTCATTCCTAGTTAAAAAGATCCTCTCTAAAGGCGTTGTTCGCATCTCAGATTTGGAAGGGAATGAATTCTCAGAACCTGTCAACCTTGACCGGATGAAGAAATACTTTGCCTAGAGCAGAGGGCAAAAAGAAAAGCAAAATAAAAATAAAAAGTCTGGTGAGCTGAAAACCTGCATAGGCAATTCACGCAAAAGTTAAAGCAAGATGAAAAACATCTGCTCGATGGGTTGAAAATCCGCTCGAACAACTCATGCAAAAGTTAGAGCTCTTGAGAGGCAAAAGGAGAGCGTTAAAATAGTTGATTAGAAAATCTCACGTGAGGCTGGTCAATAACAGAGGTTGAGTTTGATGCGCATCTGGAACTTCTGTATTGGTTTTAACATTTTTATGTAAATATTTTAATCTCATTACTGCAAATGGAATGCATGTTCATAAACTTAGCCTTAAGTTATACTAGTCGCAAACACAAAGCATTATCATCCTTTATTACATGTTATTGCTTAACAATGTCTTATAGTACAGGATTCAAGCTTGGCGCAACACCCACAGCTTGTACTCATCATCAGTGGCAGGTCAAACTCCGAGAATCTCCACCAGCGCTATCCGATAGCGAGGCCAAGTCCTCTCCATATGCTCCACGAAGTGTGGCACCAGCCTGCCTCCCTCAAACTCCATCAGCCGAGGTATGGTCTGCCACTAGCCAAACTGATGACAAATCATAGCAAGACTGTAGTACGTGCAACGCCTGAATCCTGGCAGTGGGATGTAATCTATGTAGGTCATTACAATCACATGCTGTATGCACCACCAAGGGCAGCTCCACCTGATCTCGCTCTTAGGTCGAGTCCCCATCCACTCAATCCAGCCCTGGAAGTTCATCATCTTCACCTCGTTGAAAAAATTGCCTCGACGTATATGGCTATGAGGTGCGTACCTCTTAAAATCACCTGCTGGTGGCGCCAGGATTCCAAGCTTCTCCTGAAGCCAAATCTGTAATAAAAGAAAATAAAAATAAAAGCTCGCTGAGTTGAAAACCTTGCAAAAGGTTGCTTAGGTAAAAGTCAGAGCGACCCACTGAATCGAAAACCCAAAGAGGTCAATTTAGGCAAAAGTTAGGGTCTGAAAACAAAAGCAGAAGCCCGATGAGCCAAAAATCTCACAAAAGGTGACTCATGCAAAAGCTAGGGCAAAACTATAAATTTTCTAAGTTAAAAACCAGCAAAGGCAGCTTAGATTTCTCACCTGTAAAAGAAGCAGACCGCCACTGAAGTGCTCAGACTGGCCTCACTTCACTTTATCCAGACCAATGATCGTCTCTACTACGATCATAGGGAAAGGGGTCTGACCCTCCGTAATCTGGTCTACCACAGGCCCGATCAACAAGTCTCCATGACTAGATGGATCAACGAATAGCGACTGTGCCAACAGTCCAAATCCAACTACCCCCAGCCATAACGGGTCTTCGACAGACTTCTGACCGCATAGCCAAAAAAGGGCAACAAGATCTACAGAGCCGTCTGTAGTTAAAAGAGATCCCGCTTCTGATGGATTAATATCAAAAACCATGATCAAACATGAGAACACATCTCCAACAGGCACTGGCACTGTCAGCATCACCGTCATGCTATAGGTAACCCCGAGGATGGCAGCAAACTCCTCGTACATCGGACATAACTCTACATGCCAGAACCAGAATATGTGAACTTCCGGATCCCAGAACTGCACGGCAACGTGCAGAAAAGCATGGTTGATTGAGACTTACTGGAAGGTTCTCAAATATTGGAGTCCGATCTCACCTAGTCGACTCCACTCATTATTTCCCCAATGGTGGGAAAGAGCGTGGAAAGCTGACAATGATTGCTGAGTCATTGTGTATCTAATTTCTGCAAGGAAAAGTAGATGAGTTATGTTGTGCTAATAAACAAATGAGCATGATGTATTTATAAGCAACAAACAACATTGGATTCCATTATCAAATTCAAAAGACACACAATACAAGCCTTTATCTGTTTTTACAGTCTGTACACAACAACCCTAGCGTACTAGGCACGTAATGCCAGTCTGTAACGCATTATCTTATTTTAGTACAGAAACTATAGATTTCTGATGCCATGCATATGGAAGCCTGATGTCACATCACCTCTATGCTTCATCCTCCCCGGAGCGATCATCCTCAAGACTGGGACTATCCATGACCTTAATATTGTAATGCTCCAGACGCGCCATCAGCCGTGCAATCTCTCGATCCCTCTCCTCTATCATCCAAGCAAAACGATCATGCTCCTCTCGCTCCACTTGCCTGCTGGCCTGCAAGCATAAACATATAGGCATATAAGTCATGCATTCATGCATTTCCATGCAAGAGTATTTCATAACAGGTACCCACCTAGACATCCAACATCTCAGACATATGGTAGCGGCGTAACCCTATCAGCAGCCTTGAAGCAACCGCTATGGCATCTCGAGGCACCTGCAAGACCAAAATGCATGTCAGACCATTGAAGCTCAAAGTGTGGTAAAGCAAGCATACTCACATGGGTCATGTGTGGAGGATCAAACTCAATCTTACTCCTCGCTGGCACTGGATAGGAGGTCTCATAAGGATGACCCGTCTCGTCATAAGTGAAGACCAAGGGGTTCTATGGCCACATCAGTTGACCTTCTATAAAGTCTGACGGACGCCCATATCCTGGGGGCATCTCTGGGGTACTCGACATTGACACTGATGGGACAGCCTCAGCTCCAGAATTGCGAGATCTCTTCGAGGCACCGCTACGTCGAGAACTACCAACAGTTGGCAAACCCCGACATCCACCTCTACCTCAGGAAATATTAGGTCTGACTCCAGACCTGCCAGCTCCATCATGCTGACCCTGGGAGGAGCTCGGGATTGATGGGAGTCTATAGCAAAGGTTTCTGCAATTGGGTCACCAAATTGACCAGATAGTGTTGTATTCCAATAAAGGGTCCCAAATGCAGGCTTTAGAGACAGATAATACTTATTTGATGGTGCGAGAATAAGATCTGACGGTTGATCACCCAGACCCAGTAGAAGGTCACCTCTGGTTTTGCTATAGAACCGCCTAATCCAGCAGAGATCGCCAAGTCAAGCCCTTGACTACTAAACCCTAACACATAGGCATCTGAATGCTGACTTCAGATGAATTACTTGCAAGGAAGCCATCGATCTCGCAGTGACCACCGGTCAGCCCTGATTGGAATAGCCTGAACACCGGCCCCCAGTAATGGAGCTGGGGTATTTACTGGTCAGAACCATCGACCAGAAATATCAGAGACCCAAAAGAGGATCCTGAAAGCTGTTTCAGGGATATCTGACATTTATAGATGGCGCGAGAATCGACCCAACAGATGGTCACCCGAGTCCCGCAGTTGACCCCACGATCCAGCAGTGATCACAGAACCAAGCCTTTGGTTCCTAAATCCTAAGGCATAGGCATCTGAATGCCAACTTCAGATGATTTACTCGTGGCATTGCCATCAGTCCCATTGGGGATAATTGATCAACCTTGATCACCTAGCCCGAGCATCGGGCTCCCAGCTTGCTGAATTGGGATTCTCAAGTCAGCATTGATCTTCCAACTCGAGCATCGGGCTCCTAGTGCCAGAATTAGGATTCAAGCCTCAATGCGAGCACCCCTGTGAGTCAGGTATGCTTCCTACTCCCTATGAAAAGTCATGTTATGATCAGATCGCATTTTGATGGTTTACACTTGTGTCACCTTAAAACGATCCTCATCAGGGGGCAAGCTATTGACCATGACCTTTCACGCCTGTGCCATTTAGGGTCTCTGTTGATTCGGTTTGGTATTAGTCCCTGAAATCGACCCTAATTGCGTACATAAGCCTCTATGGCTTCCTCTGAGCATTCTGGTGTACGGAACACATCAGTATTGGTGGGACCCACCAAAGTGCTCGACGGGGTCCACCACGCTCACTTTTCTATTCTGGATGCTCTGTACTTACAAAACACTCCTTATTCTTGCCTATGCAAGACAGGGCTTAGAGAATGTAAAAGTATTGCATTTTGGACCCGAGGTACTATTCATTATGAATAGTACACAAGCGGAACCCCGCTGCCCCTATTGCCTATTCTGTGCATTATGTACTTACAGAATACAATTACCTGTTACCTTACGCAAGGCACAGTGCTTAGCATCGCATTTGCCACTTTCAAGCTCACTTCGCTGTGGGGCCCACCAAAGGCATAACTGGGGCCCGCTGACCCAATTAGCCCATTATGTACATTCTGTACTTACAGAATACAATTACCTATTGCCTTACGCAAGGCACAGTGCTTGGCATCGCATTTGCCACTTTCGGGCCCGCTACGCTATGGGGCCCACTTAGGGCATTAGTGGGGCCCACTGCCCTATTAGCCTATTCTATGTATTTTGTACTTACAGAATACATTCTATACCTGTATACACATGGTAGCATACACAGAATGCAGAATATTGCATTTTGACATGGGGTACTATTCATCGTAAATACTACACAGGTGGGGCCCACCACCCCTATTAGCTTATTCTGAGGGTTCTGTACGCACAGAACACCCTCCACATATTGCCTATGCTAGGCAAAGCATTTGGCATGCCAAATGCCAATTCTGGGGCCCACCGCGCTGTGGGGCCCACCTAGGGTACTATTGGGGCCGCTACCCATTTTGCCCATTTTGAGAGTTCTGTATACACAGAACATGTTTTCACTAATGCCTACATGAGGCACGACCTATGGCATCCCGTACGCCACCTTTTGGCTTTAATGGGCCTGTTGGGCCTAAACAGGCCCATTAAGCCAAAACTCGGTGTTCGGGGCCGAATTTGACAAAATTTATAACTGCAAAGTTTCGCAGGACATCGAATAATGCTTATTCGACATATGGCTCACATCCCATTCAGCCCATACTGAGCGGAACACATCGTGATGTGCGTAACGTATGGCACTATGCGCTACGCATGTTGCATAGTAACTGTATAGTAAAGACATTTGGTCGGGAGCCTTCTCGGAACCGAATTTAGAAAAACTTTCTTCTACAAAGTTATTCCTTACGTTGAATAACGCTTATAGGCTTCGGGGCGCATTCTCAAAGTGACCATAGTGGGCCCCACGTGTCGGGACAAAAGTGATGGGCTGCGCACATTGCCCATGTATGGCACACATCACATGATGTGTGGCGTACGTGGCTTTTAAATTTTTTAAATCTGAGTTAAAATTACAAAATTGCCATATCTAAAAATTGCTCTATAAATATAGAGCTCAGGGTTCATCTGAGGGGATCCCAAATTTGCCTCTAAGGCAACCCAAAACTCTGCCAAAATTATTTTAAAATTAAGTAAACACTTGATTAAATTTTCTTAAGGATTTAGAGATAAATTGACTCTAGTTAGGCTCCCTAAATACGTAACGAAGGAAGATCAAGGAGGGAAGACTGCTATTTTGAGATTGGACTCTGATGTGCGCCACACATCATGTGATGTGCGCTACACACAGCCTATGTGTAGCCTACATCGGCTGATGCGCGGTGCACATGCCTCACTTTTTTCCAGAAAAACCATATTTCAGGCCGTATTCTGGCTGTATTTTGACGTATCCAGTGGTATTTGAGTCTTACAGTGACTTAAGTATTCTGGAATTGTCATAAAATAATTTTTACATAATTAATTTTGGCCTCAAGATTAATTTTTATGATAAAATGCTATTTTTACTTGTATAAATGCGATTTTTGAAAGGATTGGAATTAATTGGTCGTAGGGCTATCTCCAGCAATTTTTGTGTGATAATAGTCCTCCTAATTAATTTTTCCATAATCAAATAAAATAATTTTGCCTAATAATTGCTGGATTTTGACTCTTGGTTTGTACTTTTAAATGGTATTGGACTAGTCAATTAAATCCAAAATTCATTTGCTACTAATGAATTTTATTTGTTTATTTTGCATATTAATCCATCCACATTTTGGATCGTGCAAAACTGCAAGGAATAGTACCTGGGAAGGAGGGAACATTATTTAATGTCCCAAAATATGTATGCGAGGATATTTATGTAATAGGGTAGATTTTTATTGGCTTGTAATAATTAATCCCCCTTAATATCCCCTAATTTCCTTGATCCCTTTCACTGGCCGTTAATTATTTTTAATCGTGGATGATTTATATTTGCCTAAATATACTATGTCATCATGTCACATGCCATGTCACATGACACATGCACACACTACTATGCATGCTATGCATATACCGTATGCCATAACATACTATATTTCATATGCATATACGTATAAATATGCCAATACGCAATCCAATACACCCAATCAACCAATACGCCTTATCATGCACACATATATGCCATGCCATGACATATACTATGCCACGTTGTATGCCATAACGCATATCATATCATATGCCATACATATACTATGTTGAATACATATTCACATACGCACCACTATGCCATATCATATATATGCCATACCATTCATCATTTCACATGCCATGCATACGGTATGTCATTCACTTCACATGCTATGCATATAGTATGTCATCCATTTAACATGCCATGCATTTGGTATGCCATACATTATACCATGCATATGATATAACATTTCACATCCCATGTCACATGACACAAGCACATTTTACTATGCATGTCATGCATGTGCCATAACACGCATCATCTCACATGCCATGCATTTGGTATGTCATACATATAACATGTCATGCATATGCCATGTATTATATCATCACACATATGATATGTCATTGACACTCACATGACATGCATATGCCATGTTACTTTTATCGCTATATCACATGACATGCATATGCCATGCCATCTAAATGCCATATAGCTTTATATGTCATTTTACGTGCAATCTTGCAATGCCAATTCACATGACGCGCTGTGTGCTTATAATTACACTCGCATGCTTGCCTGCTTAGGATAATTAATCCCAACTAAAATGGTAAAATCGATTTTGGAAACTCATAGAATAGATCTCCACCACCCGAACCCAAACTCTGAAGGGTTTAACTAGCACTCATGCTATAGGTCGGTTGGACCAATTCGGAACTATCCGGTGGTGACTCCTTTGCGATTCTTTCAAGTTCGTATCATTCCCTAAGGGAACCCTTTAGGAAGACTGCACTTTCGCTCCAAGTGCGATCTTCGGTCCGTGAATTTCACAAGCCTCGCTCTGGGCCCCGGTAGAAACCAGCGCTCACACTATCATTTTGTATGCATACAATTCAACACACAACGGGTGTACCACTATGAATGTGAGATCTCAGATATCTCTATAATTATATTATTTCAGACATTTCTATTTGTCAATGATGTGATGATATTATAAATGATTCCTACGATATGTTTATCACTAAGCATAAGCTTGAATCTGTTCAAATAAAAATCATCATATAAAATTCTCATCATTATATAATATACCATCATCTTATCATTCTTCAATTAAATATCATCATAACATATTACCATGATCCACATCATTAAGACATTATCATCGTCATTCATATAAATGTATCAATTAAATGTCACTCATAACACCATCATGTATATGTCATGGTATGTATGTCTTTAATGATCAAGTTTGCATATGCACATTAGTGCAAAATGTCATACCATATAAATCAGCATCATAATTCTGAGGTATCCCCTATGCATATACCCATATTAAAACAATCATTAAACCATTCTCTACCTCTTTAAACACCAATCATGTTCTGTCAACTGTTCTTATTTCTGTTATACTTTCCACTTATGCACTTTGACCATTCAACATAACTATATTATCATCCTTTCAACTAATACTTATGCATACACATACGTAGTCTTAAACATATTGCTAATGATATACTATCAATACTTGACTCGAGTGTATCCTACCTTATCAAGACCTTTCATGGTAGCAAGATGTCTTGTGATATCATGGTATATCAAACAAGGTCAATAGGTATACAACTATGAATGCCATGGTATATAGATATGGAGTTCTTAATTCATTTCATTAAGGAACGATGCCACATCTTACTATCATACCATATTATTATCGTAATCTTTTAGTTTCACTAAGTACATTTGAGCATTATGCAATATGGTAACTTCTATATGATATGTAAGGTAAGGACTTACTAAATGCAGTTAACGGGTAGATTCTCATAAGATCAAGATAATATGAAATATTTAATCTCTTTATATATATGAGATCAAAAGAGAAGGAGCATGTATGATCACTTTTTATGAAAGATGATTATTATACTATCATAGTATATAATTACCAGGTAACTATGTATGAGGTATGCTATTGAGGCTCATATATAAATTGGCTGGTTAATCATGAGTTATGATGAATTGCGTATAATATCATGATCTATTACTTAGGGTCACATCCCCTGACATATCATCAAATTTGGTGTCTTTATCCATATAAAAATAGAACACAAATACATTATGAAAGCATAAATTCACATACTTTTCATATACTATCATCATTTAAATCATGTTGTATATATATATACATGCTTTAATCAATTTGAGTCGATGCACATAGCTCTATCTCTACAGCTATATGTATGTATGCAACATCATTTCTCATCTCTTTACCATAGTATATACAATCAGACATATGCAAATATCAAAAATTATTAAATATGTTCTATGCTCAAATAGCAAGACGCACCTTCAATTGGTTGCATATGTGTTTGTTACCTCATGTATGCATGTTAACTCAATTCATCTTCTTCATTATGAATGACTATATATAAGATACCCTATTAAGCTTAGTTAAGCACTGTTATTTACCAACCACATCTTTTAGCTTGTATACTAATATTACCATTAATCTTATCATAAAAACATTATGGAATCATAATTATTTTCATAACTTTGTTCTTTACAATTCTACCCTAGCATAGTTTTATCTCTAATATCCCATTTCAAACAAGGTATAATATTTTTATATACCATCAAACATTCTTAACTCAATACTCGAATTAATTCGGTTCTTAAATTATTCTTCAATCTTATATTATCTCTATTCATTTAAGAACATTCAATAGTAAGTTTGATAAACTTTTTAGTTCATAGACTATCCTCAGTTCATAATTACTTATCATATGGGTCACATGTAATTAATTACATTCTCTTCGTGTCGAAGATCAAATTATTATAACTTAACTATAGTTCACCTTTGTACTTCCATTATCCTTCATGCGAGATTCTAACAAATCATGATTATGTACTATTAATTAATTAGTTCTTAAATTGCTAAATGTTACATAAAATATTCATTATTTAAGCTTCTGTATTTGACAAATATTGATATCAATCATTTCATCTAGTAAGTTACTTCTCTAAGTCTTCTATTCATGCCATGCTGTTTACGTTAATATAAACATATTACTATGCTTTAGTCTTTTCCCACGCATACTCCGTCATAATATTCAAGTTTCAAGCAATAAACTTACCCCCTTATCATATATCTTAACATTCTTACTATAATATGTTAGAGCTATAAACATTATCACATTCAATTCTTCCCTTGAAATATGCACATTACTTTCTTAATCATTACATTACATATTCCGTTCATTAGTAAACCATAAACTATTCATTCTGGCTGTCTACCTATGTACATCCTGTACTTACCAGGATCAACTCACATGATATATATACATGGATATAGTTCACATACATATTTACATCCAACACTCTTTACACATTCATAATCATATTCATGTTCATATATAATTCATTTATTCTTCTAATATTATAACAGGCATGCACATATAGTCCTATCTATGTCCATAATTCATATTCGTAACGTGCATAAATGATAGTCTCTTAGCATCCTTGATATTCTATTGTCACGGATGAATTGATCTATGGTGATACATACTCAAATATCAATAAGCATGACACATATCATATACAAATATCAAGCACCACACATATCGTACTTTCAAGTAACAATCAATCTTTATGATTCATGTCTCTATATATGAGATATCAGCTCTATGCGGTACAATTCCAATCTATCTATACTGTCCTTGATAACCATTTGATTTTCAGAACATACTCCTTTTCTACTTATGGCAATGGATCCCACCATTTAGCAGTAAGGACTTAGCTACCCTTTTCATGACACTTTCCTTATCCTATAAGCAGTAAACACCAGTTTCCCTGCGAGCTAAACCATTGCTCTGATACCACTCTACATGTCATACCCGGACCAGGTGTAGCATGCTCTCGTAGAATAGCTAATGACTCTCTAAAACAAAAATCATTAACTAACCCATAAGGGATGAACCTTCCTAACAATTATCATGCATGTGGCATTCTTAATAATTAAGAATCTTGAGGAATAAATGAGAACTTCAATGCATAACACACATTACATTTACTACCTTACTACGAAGATAAAGAAATAAATACAATTGACAACTACTCTAAATCCCTGTCTTCAGTAAATCCTTGCTGAATGGTTGCCCCAGGATCCGTGTTCTCCACTCAGCTACTAACCTGCGTTCATCGAATGATGAACGCTGAGTATATAACTCAGTGGTGCTATAACCATAACATACAATAATAACAACAAAGGTAGATAAATAATACAAGCCAAACCTTCTAATTGTACCGTAAGCAGGCGTTACCTATAACATATTTATGTCCCCTCGTATGTCCGCTAATGAACTATACTTAAATCATAAACCCTCCTTAAAGAACCTATAACATCTCATCATTATTTACAACATAACTCACATGGCATATATTACAATTCCTATCATATAACATACCATATCACATATATATCATATCACATGTGAACATACGACATCCGTATCATACATAACACACAGATACCGTAGTACATATTCATTTATGCACTCCTGGTGCTTCACTCATCTTTGCCTTTTATATTTATGACATGTGAATGATGATAACAATGCATGAAGATGCATTTATGCTATGTATTACCCTCTTGTTTTCCTATAACATAACATTTCCTTCCTTTTCTTTTATGATTATGCATAATCTCTCTCTCATACTAGGTCCCTGTATGTACCGGTACTCAACTCCCGAAGGAGGGCATTAACTATTCGGGTCTTTAAACCTCTTTTTCTCTATGTCTCAAGACTCAACTCTCGTAGGAGGGCAATATCATATACGATCCCATTATGGAATCCTGTAAT
>CANYBF011911639.1:0-19488 GCA_948192965.1 Dalechampia spathulata | reverse complement strand
CATTCATCATAAAAATATTCTTCTATCAGCCCTTCATGCATATTCAACTTTATAAAACATCTTTTCATATGTTTCTACCATTTTCTCTGTAAATTCCATATCATATGAAATTTCTCTATTCATAATGCACTTTTCATTATACTCATCAAGCTATCACATTTGTGCATCATATTTGATTCATGCATTTCATGCATTCATCAATCCTTCATTGTCACATATTTATAAAATAAATGCATATCGTGAGGCTATGAAAATCAGGATGTGACAGTTTATGACCCTTCTCCATTGTAATTACTCTCTTATTTATATATGTTGCCTATTGACATTTTTTGATCCACACATACTTATTTTTAGGAAACTATTACCTCCACTGCTTATTCCAATACCTCCACTTTTGACTCCAATATAATGAGGCCTTATCCAAATGCTATCATGAAATTAATTGATTTTGGTACGTGGCATTGTTATACCAAATCATTAGAGTTCAAATTTCTGCACCGTACTAGTAGTACTATGGATCTGGTCATCCAACCTATATACCTTTTATTTTAAGCATACTTTTAAATCCATTCATCCTAATTATAATCATCATAATCTTTACACCCGTTTAAAGTCCCATTTTTTATTAATCCAATTTAAATCATTAAAATTAGATTCAACATCAGAGAATAAGAAACACACAATAAAGGAATGAAATGAAAAAGCAAAAATAAGTAAAACAAAAAAGACAATATAAGTAATCAATAATAAAATATGATAAAGCAAACATAATCATTTGAAAAACTAGGCGATGGAACCAGCCAATCATTTTTAGTAAGTCTCATTGTTAGATCTTAATCTATAATCATATGAATATCATCTAGATTTAGGCAAAGCTATAAGATCCAACGTTGATCATTTTAAAATCAAAATAGAAAGAAGATATAAAGAATAAAATATTTTATTAATATAGTAATAATTTATTACAAGCAAACTTGAAAATAATTAAATATAAAAGTAGAAGGGGAGAAGAAGATGAAGGTGAAGAAAGAAGGAATAGGGGTGTACTTACTATAGAATATTACAAATGGTTCAAAAGTAAGAAAGGGTTAGGTTGAGAGGAGAGGAGAGATTAGGAAGTTGACAGAATAAGAGTTGATATAAACTTTAGGATGTATTAGAATGGAAGAGGAGGTCTTCTTTTATAAAAAGGAAAGGTAGAATCTTCACTGTTGATGAATAATGCCTTGTCGGACAACTTTTACTGTTGATGAATAATAGTCTGTCGGTCACTTAGACAAAAATACAAAATCATTTTTCTTTTTCTTTTTTCTTTTTCTTGATTGATTTTTTCTTTTTTTCTTTTTATTTTTCTTTTTTCTCTTTTTTCTTTTTTCTTTTCATTATTTTCTTTTTCTTTTTTATTTTTTATAAATGGTAAAATACCATAACATTCATCCCCATTATCAAGATAATAATCAAAGTCTGAGTCCTCTAATTCTTAAGACGTTAATGTAAAGGATGATAAGGATGATGACATTGAGGATGATGATGAGTTTGAAGACGAGTCCTTCTTTCCTTGAGATGTGGTTTTACTTTTTATTAATTATTCTGATGAGCAGGGCTTTACTATTTATGATACTAATAGCAATAATTTGGCTACCTTTATATAAATAGCTTTATAGTCTGTGCAAATGCTAGTAAGGCTTTGGAATGTGCCTTCTGAGCTCCAAACGTACTATCAATAAATTTTACTATTGAGACATTATTTTTTCGATTGCACTATTCTTTTACAATATGGTCAAATGTAGAATTTTTGAAAGCATTCCACCATTTGACTTTATGTTTCTTTACAAGTATAAGTACATTAGTTCTTGTCTGGTATGATGCATCACAATACCATTGGTATACCTAAGGAATATAAAAGGTCATACAAAAGAGAAGAAGTGAGGAGTATCTTTTCTCTGATATAGAGGGTTGAAAATAGGTTTTAAAGTATTGATAAGCTTTTGATACATATGGTCATAAAATATTGCAATTATTTTCAAATTTATACCACCATTCAATAAACCATAGAGGGGTAGATTGATGTTTTATGGTTATGTCAAAGTATACGAGCCATAAATTAGTATATGAAGGATTCTGGATACAAAAGACTTTAGACTAAGCATTAATATAGTTTAAATAGTTATATGAAATGGTTGTGGTCTTATATGAGAAGAAGCTTATTGTAAATTGAATAGACTGGTACAGAGGTTGTTTCTAATCAGAAGGATGTGAGATCCTCCTTATTTTTATTGATGAATACAAAATTATATTTGTATCTTTTGGATCAAAATTATGTTTTATATTTACAGAATTAGTTTCCTGTAATATAGCAAAATAATATTCTTGGGGTTTAGAAAAGTTTGTTGGTTTAAAAAAGCAAATTTCTGGATATACAGCTTTTACAATATCCTATGGATTATTTGGCATTCCATTTTCAATTATATTTGATTCACTTTTACTAAAGGTTTTGACTCAATCTGAGATAGCATTTTAGAAGATGAAGATTCTCCTATCTCAGATTTTACAAAAGGAGAAGGAATAATTTTACCTATAATACTTTTCTCTCTAATGACTATACTGGTCATTACTTGAGCTATTTCTGGAGATTGGGCGAATTGATTCACCCATTTCTTTATAAGTTGTGCTTTAGCTTCTTTTTCTTCTTGAGCAATATCAGCCCATGATTATATCAACTTGGATCCTAGCTTTATAATATCTTTACAATGGTATGATAAGGCTTTACGTGTGGAACTGGTTCTAGAAGAAGACAAACTGAATTCTTTAGTTTCTTTGGTTTTATTGGCTTTCTTCTTTTTATTCCCCATCTTTTCTGTAGAGAAATTCTCATGCTGAAATTCAGGAATACTATTATTATTTCCTTAAATATACTCAATATTAAAATAAAAAATACTTAATATAGCTTGTTATCGTACAAAAATCTATTTTGATGCAAGATTTTTAACATCTTTTTGTAAAACTTCTTTAGCAGATTTACAATCAATACATAATAAGAATTTTTGATTTAACGAATGAGACTGGAATTTAGAAATAGATAAAACAATAATGAGAATCTCTTTTTTAATTGTAGAATAATTTACTTGAGTAGGATTCCAATATCCTAAAGTATATTGTATAATACATTCTTTACCATCTTTAACTTGTTTTAAAATACCTTCATATCCTATATCTGAAGCATCAATTTCTACAATCTTATAAGCTGAAGGATCTGGTATATACAAACAAGGTATAGTTTTTACTAAGGCTTTAATCTGTTAAATAATAACAGTGTGTGTTTTATTCCATGATTTAGAATTCTTCTTTAACTGATCATGTAAAGGTTTTATTAATTTATTTAAGTTTGAATAAAAATCTTTAACGTAATTTATACATCTAAGAATTATTGTAAGTGGGCTTTATTTATTATTTCATCAAGAAATTTTTCTTCAAAAGATAAATTTCTTTCTATTGGTTATATAATACCTTGATATATATTATGACTTAAAAATCTCATTTCAGTTTGAAATAAAGTCATTTTAGTTTTGCTTAAAACTAACCCACTCCTTTTAACAATCATACAAAATATTTTTAAAGTTTTTAAATGTTTAAAATGTTCTTCTATATTATTGCTAAAGATTGAAACATCATTTATGTAGACAATACAAAATTTTATATAAGGATTGAAAATATCATTCATTATACGTTGAAATTCAGAGGTGCATTTTTTAAGCCAAAAGGCATAATATTCCATTCATATTGTCCAAAAGGGACAGTAAAAGTAGTTTTATATCTATCTTTAAGGTGTATTTGTATTTGCCAAAATTTAGACTTCATATCAAATTTAGAAAATATACTTGCATTATATAGTTTGTTTAATAAATATTTTTTATTCAGTATAGGGTATCTAATCAATTTTAAAGTTTTATTTAGTGGTTTATAATTTATTACTAATCTAGATGTTCCTCTCTTTATTTCTGAAGCTTTATTTATATAAAATGATGCACAAGACTAAGGACTTCTTAATTTATGAATTAAATTTTTTACTTCTAAATCAGTTATTTCTTTTTTACAAATTCTATCATATTTAGAGACATTTGTATAGGTCTGGCTTTAGTAGTTATATCTTTTTCATTAAAACTATCTTCATAAGATAGGTCAATCATATGTTGTTTCCTATCCCAAAAAGTATTGGGAAGATCATAACATAGTTCCTTTTCAATATAACCTTTTAATTGATCTATTCTTGTTTTTATTAAGTCTAAATTTAATTATTTATTTATTCTCTATGTATTTAAGTTATCTTTTAAATTTTTAAGATGTTCTGCTTTAGCCTTAATAATAGAATTCATTTCTAAATCATGAACCATATATGATCGTAATAAGTTAAGACTCTTCTTTTTAGGTTTTCTATAAAAGAAAATTCTACTTTTTTATTTTTAATTTTAAATCTTATATCATTATCTATTATACTATATGGTATAATAAGACTCATAAGAGGTGTTCCTAATATTACGATATAATGTATATTCTTTGTTAGTATAAATATAGTTTTTAATTCCAAATTATTATTTATAATAGAAGCATAAGTTTTCCCTATTATTTGTAATTTAGTTTTATTAGCTATGGTTAACCTTTCACTAGTATCTTTATAAAATCTGTTAGGCACTAAACTTGATTTTATACAATTGAAATCAGCTCCAATATTGAATAATGCTATGGTGTCTATAATATAATCTGATGAAAATTTTAATTTTATGGATATTAAATATTTACGAAAAGTTATTTCATGCAACATATTTATAAAATTTTTATCTTTATCATCATACTAATATTATTATTTTCTTCTTCATCTGAGTCATTCTCAAAGGAATGATCTATTTCTAATTTACTTTATTTATTTGTTAAAGTTTGAATAATAGTTGAGTCTCTTTGTTATTTAATTTTTAATTCTTTTAATTATATTTTTATTTCTTTTATCTGTTTTTGAAAATCTCCTATTGTTGGTCTTGTTTTTACTTGTTTATTTTTATTTAATAATATTATTAAATCATAAGTTTATTTTTCAATATACAGTTTTTCATTTATTCTAGTACTATTATCATTAAATCAACTAAAATTTTATTTAGAAATTTTTCCTTCATTTCTGGATCTTCTATATGTTTTACTAATTCTAGTAAAGATTCTTGTTATTTAGTTAATACATTTATAGTTTTACTACTAGATAGATTCTAATGTATCACTATTCATGTCATCAATTTGATTGCTCTCTTCATCCATACCATATAAAGTTTCATTTTTTGACTCTAAATACAGATTCTTCTATACTTAAATCTTGTAATTTTTTATTGAATTTAAAAAATCTAGATGTATGTCATTTTTTACCACAATTATAGTATTCTAAGTCTTTATAGTTTTTATACATTGTATTTTTCTTAAAATATTTCTTGTTACTAGGTTTTTTATATCTATTTATCCTAGATTTTCTATAGTAATTATCTTTATTAAATTTCTTTTTATAATATTTTTTATAAGATTTTTTTATGTGGTTTTCTATATGTTTTCATACATTGCCCTTTACAATCATTGTATTTTTGAGTTATACTATAATCAAATTGTTTACAAAATGATATTAACTCTTGTTTTATTTTACGCATTTCATAATTTAAGGATTTATGTATTTTTATAGCCCGATAAAGTTTTTAACCTTTTTTTTTAATTATACTAATTAATTAACCATATGTTAATAAACTATAAGGTATAGGGTTTCCAAATTCTTGTTTTATATTATTTCTCACTTTTTCTCCTAGGAAAAATGGAAGTCCAGCTAAAAACTTTTCTTTCCAAAAATCTTGATTAGAATCTTTCTTAAGCATTATATGAGTTAAAAATATTGTTTTGTAATACTAAAAATCACTTAATTTTTTACATCTAAGATTACTTAATAATTCTGCATTTTCATCTTTTAAATGACCTGGATCTCTTATAAAATATAATGATATAGTTAGAATTAATGTAGATATAACATCTTGTACAGTATTACCATGTTCATCTAATATAGGTGTTCCATCCTCATAGGTTTTTATAGCATTTAATATTTCTAAGTGTTGACTATCTGTTAAATGATTATCCTACCCACATTTTAATTAACCCATAAAACCAATAAGTATTAGTTATAATATAGTTTTACTAATAGTATTTATTTATGTCCTATATGCATTTGAAGTCATTGTCGTTTGTTGCAATAAACTAATAATATTATATTCAGATAAATTATTTATATTCCATTCATAGACAGAAGAGGCATTATATTTATATTGTGACAAAATATTTAGCCTATCATTTATACCAAGATCTGGTGCTAAAACTATCTATTGATTATGAGTTATACAATTTATTTGTAGACTTAATATTTTATTAAACATTTCCAAATCCTCAGTTTCAGGGGAAGAGTTTTTCTCTGATTCTAAAATAATATCCTATGAAATAATATTAATTATTTTAGTATCAAATGTTGAGGCTATACTTTTAAGTTGTTCCTTAATTGCTTTTACAAAATCAAAATTTTTATCTTCTTTTATTTCTTTTTAACTATTAATAGAGATTTTATATGGTTTAGAAACATCGATTTTTAATTTCTTTTCTTTAGAATCTTCTTCAATTTTAATTTCTTTCCCCTTAATAGATTTTTCTATACTATTTAATTATTTTCCTATACTATAAAGATGTGCGTTACTAAAATTATTTTATTCTAAAATTTTTCTTTATGGATCATCTTCTATTATAATTTTAAATGGTGATATCATTATTTCATGTTCTCAATAATTAAATGAACTATTCATTTTAGGTGGCTGTTCAGACTGAATTACTTTATCCTTTACCTTCCATTCCGTTTCTTTATTTCTCATAGTTATTGGATTTATATTTTTCTTATAAATTTATCTAAACCAACTAAAAAATTTGATTTTTACTTGATTATCTTTTACAAACCTAATATATTCTTCTTTTAATTTGTTAATATTATTTTCTTTAGTAATTTTAATAACTTTTCTATATTCTTTGTAGCTATTATTTCATTATAAAATTCTTCTTCATTAAAAACAAATTTTTTAGTTATAACATTTACTTCTCTATCTTGATTAATCATATTTTCTATTTATCATACCTACCACAATGTAACATGCTCCTATAGTGTGGTTGCCAACTTCTTAAAGATTAGAAAATTGATAATCACCCTACAAGGAATTCAAATAATTAACTTGTTAAATATAGTATATTTTCTGTTCGAATGACTTAAAACATGTATAATGATATACCACCTGTAAGCATTTTGTAAACCTATGTAATGGGATAATATCATAAGTCAAGCATTTATGCTTTCATATATTTAAACAGTAAAGACATGCAAACATTACTTTATTGTTTTAGGGGCATCCCTGGTGGTATCGTTATGATTACACCGTAAACATAAAACACAGTAGTATTATATATTACAACTGTTTTTATTGCCAAAAGTACAAAAAGAGTAAGCTACATGAAAACCAAGGAGTAGGAGTCTACTGTGGAGCCTGAGTCCTCTAGCCAAATTCTCTATCTCAAAGACCTGTTGCTGACACTGATATGTCCCGTGCTCTCATGTGTCACTAGTGCCTGCATTCATCATTTAACAAATGCTGAGTATAAAACTCAATAATGCTAATAAAATGAATAATTATAAACAACATAATATTCACATAATATCATAGAATCATCATTTTTAATATAATCAAGCATTTCGGTAAAATTTCTATTAAAAAAAAAAATATGTTGTTAGCCAAATAATATTATCACCTGTAACCACTTTTGCTGTTTACTTGTGAACTTTATTATATAACCATCATTCATTCATAACCATTCATAATATAATAATAGTTATAACATTTCAAATATTATTTCATCAATAAATATTAAATGCGATGAAATATGCTTTTGAGGATACAAATTTATGAATTGTACTCTTCCTCTGTTTTCCCTTTGCCATTCTTATTTCATTGGGCCCCTTTTTCAATTGTGCACATTTCTGTACTGGGTTTTTCATTTCTATGGTTCAATAACCAGGAACCCATTTCATTTTTGTTTGATTTCCCATGGAGATCCATTTTATATCCCAATACACTTTCATTAAACATTTCCTCACTTTCGCCCATTTTCCTCCCTTATTTTTCCATGATATGCTATGTTATGCTTGATATGATGATGCATTCATGATTATGAAGTAATGAATGCGTATAATATAATGTTATGGATAATCATTTAATAATATTACATTAAATTATAATAACATCCCTCTATAGATCATTCAATAATCGAGGAATACTAGCACAAATCTATGATAGCTTTCCCTTTGTCTAACCTATCTGGTGGTTTGCATTGATTGTCCTCGAAACTACCTAAATCATAATACAATGTTCGTATTTAATAAGGAGATTGAATACCATCATTAACAATTCATAATTCACACTTTCATAATCACTTTACAGTATATATATATATATACATACATACATACTCCTCTGTATAATAATCATTCACGTATACCAAGTCAATTTATATACTAAAACATAATATTAAACAAGGAAATTACAATAGCATTTAAATGAAATCATTATTCATATTAACTATTATGTTACATGAGCCAAAATATAAAATATACAATATTAAAATAACATATTCTTTATGTTATTGAAAACTAGATGTAATAAGCTTTTAAATGGTATATCACATGTATAGAAATCCATTCATTTAAATAAATAATACTTATGTCACTTTAAAATCTTATATAAAACTGCTTTTTAATAAATTCCAAAAATCAATTTATTGCTTACCTTTATTATTAAATAAAAATCTTATTAAATTAAAATACATTTGATATCGTAGAAAAATAGACTTAAAAAGATTTCTAATGATATATTATACGTATATTAATTCATTTATTAAGATAGTTAATTAAAGTAGTAAATTTGAAAATTCATTTAAATTATTTTCTTTTTAACCTTTTAAAAACACTTCTTTTATTCATCTTTTAACAAATCATTTAAATATTAAATTAAACAAACTTTATGTTATTAGAAAATAGGTTTAGTAGGCTTTAATTTGATATATAACATATTCATAAAGTTATTCATTAAAGTATTCAATTCATATGCATAAGGTCAGCTACTACACAACCATATACATATACATCATATGAACAGCCCCACCCGTTTCTTATTTATTTTGATTCAGCAATTAAGTTCCAAACAAAGTGAACTTTACATTATCAAAAAATAAGTTCAAAGAGCTTCTTAAACATATATCATACACGGACAAACTCGCTTAACAAGACAAGTAAATTAAATGTTTAATCAAGCTGCTCATTACATGCAATCTTCGATCCTTTAGAACCGCTCCCCATTCAAGCACCTTTTTGGGCAGCAACAAATTCCAAAACAAAACTAATTTGAAAATATAGTAAAATAGTTTTAAAGAACTGTTCCAAGACCTATTATTTATCTAAAATTTCAACCATTCAAGCTTTAAATACACAAGTTACCACAAGCTTTAAACTATGACCTAAATAATTAAAATGATGCTCTATATATACTGGCCCCCTTTACATGATATACCTTCCATTCTAAAACAAGTATACACCAAACCATGTATTATTACATACATTCTTCCTTAACCATAATACTCAATTTATTTGCATTCTTAGATATTTATCATATAGATTCGTGCATACATATCCAAAGTATCACAACATATACATTTCATATACATACACATCCGAAGATCTCAATACACAAGCATATACAAATCTAAAGGTCTCAATACACAAAGTACTAACATAGTAGTTGTAACTCACTTCCAAAATAAATAGCTTTACAATAGTTCTACAAAGCAAATAACCAAGTGAATCACTTGACAGCAGCATCCCTTTTCCTCAACACCACGAAAATGAGGGGACCCATACATACATACATGGTAGCCATAAATTCATTTCCATTTCACAAACAACCTTACAAAATTCAACACAACATATACATAAAGTAAAACCTTTAGCAGAAACTTCCCTTAATGCCAAATATGCAAGGAGATCCATACAATAACACTCAATCATAAATTATAAATAAAGGTTTGAACCAACATGAACCAAAGAAGAAAAAGAAGAAGGAAAAGACAGCACCATGCAAGAATCTTCCCACCTTACAACCGTTGATCTTTGACGACTTCATATAAGCTTGATCTTCTAAAGCTTGAATATAAGGATGGATCACACATGCATGGACATTTAGAGAAGGATCAGTTAGAGAAACAAGATGAGAAGAAGAGAGGAGCGGGTGTTATAGTGAGGGTTAGAAAATGAAAAGGAAAAGGGAAAGTGAGTGGATCGGTTGCTTCCAAGTCTTCTCAAGTTTATTTAGTGAAATGAATTCCACCGTTTCCCCATGCACACATACACACACAACCAAAACACACATTTCCACTAATTTAACATATATATATATATAAAAAATAAAATGTAACAATATAATATGGTAAAATAAAACATCTTTCATTTATACGATATATATGCAATACAAATGTATTTTTATATACATTTAAATATTATTTTAGCTTCTTATATTTATATATACATACATTTAATCATCATTTAAAACAATATACATAAGCCCACATATATATACACATATTCATATGAAATTACACATACACTCACACACGTAAACAAATTTATTAATCAAGCACACGTATATATATATATATATATATATATATATTGAATATTCTTTTAAAACTCTATATACATAACATGTATATATATATAATAATAATAATAATAATAATTAATAATAATAATAATAATAATATCCATACATATACAAATATCCATGTGTTTATTAAATCTCAATCTCAACGTTATACCCATTTTATATTCATCACATTCCCTATCCAATAATTCTACCAATTATTATCATATCAATATGAGAACTCTTATTAATTAGCATGTCATTTAATTTCCATTCCATTCTCACGTATCACACAATTCCATATTTAATCTCAATTATCCACACAGATTAATTAACATTCATCACACTTATAAGCAATGCAATATGCTACATATGTGGATATGATACTATTATAACTAATGTTGTTGGTGATTCAAGTGATGAAATCATATGTTCATTATATTGATTTAATCTAGGGTGGCTCAAACGGACCTAAATTATCATATAAAGAATGTGGTATATTTAAACTATATTATATATTTTTTAATCTATGGCTTGATTTTGGTATATCAGATGTAAAGTATCTAAGTTTAACAAAGGTTTGTAAAAATGGTTTAGGTTCATTATACAAAGCATAAATAATAGATGGTATTTATGAAGCCTTTTCTAAATCTATAGGTTAATTAGTGAAGATGTATCAAAATATTGTGAACTTATACTATGTCTAGCAAATTTTAACTTTACTTTTCCATCATCATATTGTTCTATTTTACTTAATTTTATGTTTGGTTTTATTATTTTCTCAGGTTTAGGTGGGGGGGACTGCACCTTCTAACACCCATTTATCTTGCAAAGAAATATCTTTTCATTGTATAGTTTTAAGAATTATAGTATTTTCTTTATTCAAATCTGTTTGTAAAAATTTAGTTTCACCCATTTTAGGTTGTATTTTATACTTTGTAGAAAAAGTAGATACCATTATCTTATAATGTATTTTATATATTAAACTACTAGAATAGATCCTTTTAACATTTTATAATTATGAGTTTTTATTTCTAACGCTACACTTTTTAATATGTTTGTATCATTAAGTAAGACAGTTATTTTTGGGTGTACATAAAAAAAAATTGATCCTTCACTAAGACTTGTTTCAACTGATCTTAGCAAAGAATCTTGAAAATTTACAAATCTAGCATCTCTTATTATAACCAAAATACTTATGTTTAAACCTTCTTTAGTTAAAGGCTTTATACCATTTTGTATTAATCCTATATGTATATATTTAAAACCCTTACTTTCATGTTGTTGTAATGTTTTAGAAGATAAAAGTATTATACATTCAAAAGGTTTACTAAGTTGTATGTCTCTTTCTTCAATTTTTATAGTATAATTTGTTTTTAAAATATTTAACTTTGAACTTTTATAAATCTGTTCCTTATCAATTTTAGGTATATCCCAATCATCAATAGCTTTTTTAAAGTCTTCTAATATAACTTCATTTCTACGTACTACTTTCTTTATTTTTGAGCTATCAGAGTTATCAGATCTAGCAATACTAGCAAACTTACATAAAAAAGGTTCCATTTTAAAAACTTTTTTGTAACTTAAAACTTAATTATTGACTTTTGGATGCAACCACCAACTTATTGCCTTAAGACTCCTACCTAGCCAAAACAGGACTAACTGCGTATCCAAATCCTTAAGCCAATTATTTTGTAATGAATTAGTTGAAGTTTTTATCATGAAATTCTTTGTTTATATAAATCTACAACAACCACCAAAAAAGATGAGGCTCTGATACCAAAATAATTGAGCCTCATCTTTGTTGGTATATTGAAAAAGCATATATTAAAAAATAAACTTATGATTTAACAATAATATTAAATAAAAATAAACAAGTACAAACAAGACCAACAATAGGAGATTTACAAAAATGGATAAAAGAAATAAAAATGGAATTAAAAGAATTAAAAATGAAACAACAAAGAGACTTATAAATTATTCAAACTCTAATAAATAAACAAAGTAAATTAGAAATAGATAACTCCTCTAAGAATGATTCAAATGAAGAAGAAAATAATAATATTAGTATAATAGATAAATATAAATGTGTTGCATGAAATAACTTTGTTAGTGTATGCTCTAAAGCATCATGTTTTTATTGTAATTTAATATTGAACATTTTATCAATAAAAGTCATTATTCATTGTTGGGTTTGCTTGAATGGCTTTTAACTAAATAATGAATTCCAAGATATTAGAACAGTATAAAGAAATTCATAAAGAGTTTATGAAATGAGATACTTATTGTATGCAAATGTTCAATATCTAAGTGATCCTTGATCAATGTATTAATAAGAATGGATATTATTAATGCGGTTAAGATCAGTACATGTTATACTTCCTTATGGGGTGATTCTCATTCACTATGACATGAGTTGTCTAAAGTAAACATATAGATGGGCAGTTAGAAAGAAGCTCACTTGAGACCTTGCTTGTAAGATTTATATAGATAATTGATCTATGTTTGTGAAATATATCTTACTCATATCATGTCACATCCACACATGTAGCATGTTGCATTGCTTATATGTGTGATGAATGTTAATTAATCTATATGAATGATTGAGATTAAATATAGAATTCTGTGATAGGTGAAAACGATATGGAAAGTGAATGACATGTTATTTGATATCGATATGATGATAATTGGTGAAATTATTGAATAGTGAATAATGTGGTAACAAGATGGGTGTAATGCCAAGTTTAATATTTGATAAATGTATGAATATTATTTTTATGTGTTATGTATATGGATTTTTAACGAATATTTAATATATATATGTGTGCTTGATTAATAAAATTATTTATGCATGTGAGTGTACGTGTAATTATCTTTGAATATATGCGTATATATGTCAGTTTATGTACATGATTTTAAGTGATGGTTAAAATGTATATATATATATATATATAAATATATGAAGTTAAAATAATATTTATGCATGTATAATGATGCGTATATATTGTGTATGTATCATGCATATACATCGTATAAATGAAAGATTTTTTATTTTACCATATTATATTATATTATATTATATTATATTATATTATATTATATTATATTATATTATATTATATATATGAGTGGAATTGTTGGTTGTGATTGTGTGTATGTGTGTGCATGGTGGATCGATGGAAACTCCACTAATATATATATTTCAAGGGACTTAATAAGGAAGGAACCCATTTACTCATTTCCTTTTCTTCCCTCCATTCTCACCGTAACATTCATCCCTTTTTCTTCTTCTCTTTATCTTCACCAAAACACTTATTTCCCTTCTCCTTTTTATTTCCTTCATCGATCCTTACTTGGATGAACTTGCATGTGGGTTTTGCGGTGTTAACTAAACCTTAGGAAGATTAAGTAAGGTAGGCATGCGAAGTCGGTTGAAGAACGGTTGAGGTATTGCAGTGGGAGGCTATGGCGTGTATTTAGCTACCTTTTTCTTTCTTTGAATGTAGTTGTTTGAGCTTATAACCGTGGGGTGAGTTGAATGTCCAACATAAATTTCTTTAGGTGAGTTCATGATTGAATGAGTGGGTGCAAATCCTTTTACTTTCTTGGTGTTTCAGAAACAAAGATGTTGTTATTGAGTGATTCACTTGGTTATTTGCTTTATGGAACAATTGTAAAGCTATTTGTATTACAAGTGAGCTATGGCTACTGTATTGTTACTTTATTTATTGAGACCTTCGGACTTGTATGTATGTGTAATGCGTATGTCATGATGCTTTGGATATGTATGCATGAATTCATGTGATAAAACATAAAGCTGCAAATGAATTGAGTACCATGGTTAAGGCAGATTGTATATGGTAATATATTTTTTGAGTATGCTTGTTAATTGGAATGGTAGGTGTGGGACATGATGGTTAACATCTATTTATGCTATATATTACTTATTTGAGGGAGGTAAGATGGCTTGTGGCAACTTATTAATTGAGGACTTGAATGACTGAATTTTTAAGCACATAATAAGTCTTTGGAAATATTTTTAAACCAACCTTGCTATGAATCTAACTTTGTTCTATTTAAAACCTTTTACATATTTAAAAAGTGCTTGAAAAGGTAAGCTGTACCATTAGAAACATCAATGTTATACAATGCAGCAGTTGATTTGAATGCCTGTTTTGCCTGCCTTGATGAAGAAGTTTGTGGGTGTATAATATATGGTTAGAAAGCTCTATGAACCTACTTTCCAATGGTATAAAAATTGCTTTATTTGAAAATGAATTGGTTGATCAAAATGAATGAGAAAAATATATTGTTCCTATGGTGGATGTAAAATGCGGTAGTGTGATATCTAAATTTATGCATGTGGGTTGAGTACCTTAATGAATAATTTTATGATCATATTATAAATTAAGTTAAAGTTTATTAAACCTATTTTATGATAATACAGAGTTTATTTAATTAGAGATTTAAACGATTTATGAAAAAAAAATTAAAAGAGGCTATTTCTTAAAGATTAAAAAAAAGTAATTTAAATGAATTTTCAAATTAACTACTTTAATTAACTATCTTAATAAATAAATAAATAAATGTAAGATATATCATTAAAAATCCTTCTAAGTCTATTTTACTACAATATCAAATGTATTCCAATTTAATAAGATTTTTATTTAATAATGAAATAAAACAATAGATTGGTTTATAGATTATTTAAAAGTAGTTTTATATATAAGGTTTTATAAATGCGCATGTATTACCTATTTTAATATATGAATTTCTGTACGTATGATATACTATTTGAAAGCTTATTAAATCTAATTTTCAATAATATAAAGATTATGTCATTTTGATATCGTATATTTCATGTTTTAGCTCGTGCAACCTAATAGCTAATATGAATAGTGATTGCATTTTAAATGCTATTGTGATTCTCTTATTTAATACTATGTTTTAGTATATGAATTGACTTGATATACATGAATGATTGTTATACAAAAAAGTATATATATATATATATATGTACTATAAAGTGATTATGAAAGTGTGAATTATAAATGGTTAATGATAGTATTCAATCTTCTTATTAAATACAAACATCATATTATGATTCAGGTGGTTCTTAGGATAATCAATGCATACCATCAGATAGGTTAGACAAAAGGAAAGCTATCACAGGCTTATACTAGTATTCCTTGATCATTAAATGATCTATAAAGGAACGTCATTATAATTTAATGTAATGTCATTGAATGATTATCCATAACATTATATTATACGCATTCATTACTTCATAATCATGAGTGCATCATCATATCAAACATATCATGGCATATCATAGAGAAATAAGGAAGGAAGAAAATGAGTGAAAGTGAGGAAATGTTTAATGAAAGTGTACTAGAATATAAAATGGATTTCCAAGGGAAATCAAATAGAAATGAAATAGGTTCTTGTTTGTTGAATCATATAAATAAAAAACCTAGTACAGAAATGTGTACAATTGAAAAAGGGGCCCAATGAAATAAAAATGGTAAAAGAAAAGCAAAGGGAGAGTGCAATTCATAAATTGCATTCTAAAAAGCACATTTCATCACATTTAACATTTATCGATGAAATAACTTTTGAAATGTTATAACTGTTATTACACTGTGAATGGTTGTGAACAAATGATGGTTATGTAATAAAGTTCATAGGTAAATAGCAAAAGTGGTTTTAGGTAATAATGTTATTCGGCTAATGGCATATTTTATTTTTGAATGCAAATTATACTGAAATGCCTGATTATATTAGAAATGATGATTCTATGATATTATGTGAATTACTATATTGTTTATGATTATTTATTCTACTAGTACCATTGAGTTTATACTTAACATTTATCAATTGATGAATGCTGGCATTAGTGATATAGGAGAGTGCGAGATATAGCAGTGTCAGCAGTAGATCCCTGAGATAGTGATTTTGGGTAGAGGACTCAGACTCCACGATAGACTCTTACTCCTTGTTTTTCATGTAGCTTACTCTTTTTGTACTTTTAGTAGTAAAAACAGTTGTAATGTATAAACTGCTGTGTTTTTAATTTATGATGTAAATATAATGATACGACTAGGGATGTCCCTAAACAAATGAAGTAATGTTTGCATGTCTTTACTATTTAAATACATAGAAGCATAGATGCTTGACTTATGCTATTATCCCACTATACAAGTTTATAGAATGCTTACAGGTGGTACTGATATATGTTATTAAGTGTTATGTTTTGATGAATTTTAGGTAGTGATTAGGCATTAATGTGTTATATTTTATTAGAATTTGATGTGTGTGCTAAGTGTGTAGTGTTAGGAAGCAAATAAGAAGAAACAAGAAAATTTTGTGCATGGAAAAGCAACTCCACGATCGTGGACTTCAGCTCCACGATCGTGGAAGAGGAGCCAGAATGGAAGGAAGCTACTGGAATTTTCCATGATCATGGACTTCAACTCCACGATCGTGGAGTGCACAGAAATTGGCCGAGACTTACTGGAAAAATCCACGATCGTGGACTTCAACTCCACGATCGTGGAGTCAAGGTAAAAGCCCAAAGAAAGCTACTGGAAAAATCCATGATCGTGGACTTCAACTCCACGATTGTGGATTTGAAATTATTAAGTCAAATAGAAGACAACATGACAGAAGATAAAGGGAAGAGAATGGAGTCCATGTTAAGAAAGAAAACAAAACCCTTAAAGAGCATTAATGGGAAATGAATGGGCAATGGAGTCCACATCATAAAGGAGTGATGGGTGAAGAAAGGGACAAAGATCTCAGCTGGAAAAGAAGTGACCTGCACGCAAGATTAAAGGGAGGACCATTCACTAGCAGGAGAGGAGAGAGATCTGTGAGAAAAAAATTCTGCTGTCTAGGGTTTCCTTTTGTTCTCTCTATTTTTCCATCTTTCTTGTGTTCTTGCTGTAAGCCATGAGTGGCTAAGTGTTTATTTTGTAGGATTTGATTTCAAGAATCCCTTGTGGAGATAACTATTTTGTGCTTTATTTAATTACTATGAATGTTTAATTCTAAAGTTTGATTCTGGAAACAAACCTCTGCTCTATAATTACAATGAGAGTTGAATTGTAGAATGCTTGTTCATTGAGAAATGTTCAATTATAAAGGTTAGTTTTCTGACTGATTACTTATGCTCTATGATTGCAACGAGAGTTGAATCATGGAAAGCTTATCCATTCTTGTTGGGGTAGTGTGTGTGAGAGATCTACATGCCCCTAATCCCTGTATGATTGCTGGATAGCCTCCTTAATTGGAGGAACCTGATTGTGACTAAGGAAATCTGAAGATTAGATTGGGGTTTAGTTGGATTCGCCTCAAGACAGGGTTTTTGATGCTGTGGGATATCTTGGGTAGCAATAAGCACAGGAATGTTAACTCTACTTGGTGGTAATGATTTCAAATCCTATGCTTACATTATAGTTATACCTTTCACTTGTGAATTTGATCTGAGTTCATCTTTAATATGCTTTTACAATTAAGTAACTTCAAACACCAAACCTTAACCATTGCCTAAACAAACAAGAAAACTGAGTGGAGATGGATAAACTATAAATCCTCATGGGATCAATATCATAATATGATAACCTGTATACTTGTAGCTAAGTAGAGATTAGAACTACTGTCGCTAATCAGTGATCAAGTTTTTGGCACCGTAACCGGGGATTTACAAGTTTAACGTCACTATAAAGGGAGTAAAGTTTGATTTAAGCATTTTTATTCTTTTAACACTTATTTTAGTTGTGTTCGTGTATGAGCAGGGGAACCAGAAACTCTCAATCTGCATTGTTAGAAGCTTGTGAAGATCCAACAAGGCTTGAAAGAGAGAACCGAAGAACAGCTCAAGACAGAGTTGCGCAAAAAACTACAGTAGACATGGTAGAAGAGCAAAGAACTCTGATGGATGTGGTCAGACCTGGCTTTTATGCTAACCAACAAAGCATTATGAGGCCAGCAGTTGCAGCCAACAATTTTGAGATCAAGCCAGCTCTGCTGCAGATGTTGCAGTCATCGGTACAGTTTTTTGGTTTGCCAAATAAGGATCCTAATGCTCATATCTTGAATTTTCTGGAGATTTGTGATGCTGTTAGTGCTTTGCAGGCTGAAGTTGCAAATTTGACCAAGCAAATCAGCAATTTATCAAAAGTGTCCAGTTCATGTGAGCTGTGTGGACAAGCATGATATGCAGTCAATGAATGCAATGCATATGAAGCCAAGGAGCATGTCAGTTTTGTGGGAAATATACCACACTCCATGGGAAGACAAGGTAACAATCCTTACTCTTATTCATACAATCCAAGATGGAGGAACCATCCAAATTTCTCTTGGAGTAACAATGCAGGTAATGTGCAAAAGCAACAACCAGCACCTCCTCAGCAAAACAATTTTAAATCAAAAATGGAGAAGTTTATGGAGATGATAGGAACAAAACTGATAAGGCAAGAGGAAACACAAAAGAGAATGGAGGCCAAGTTTGACCAAATCAAAAAGAACCATTCCTCCTCCATCCATAATTTGGAAGTGCAGGTGGGTCAATTGGCAACAGCAATAGCACAAAGGAACCTTGGAGGACTTCCAAGCAACACCGAGCCAAACCCCAAGGAACAAGTGAATGCAATCCAACTCAGGAGTGGTAAGGAGCTTATCAACAAAAGTAAAGAGC
>CANYBF011911456.1:0-10174 GCA_948192965.1 Dalechampia spathulata | reverse complement strand
GATCTTGTAGAATATATGAAAGTTGGAAAGAAAACATGAAGATTAAGTAGTAGTTTCAGTTTTCTATGGAAGCAAATGAAGAAATGCAAGAACAAAGAAAGGAAAATGAAGTGAATGAATGGTGGAAATAGGATAAGTTTTTGTCATAAGGAGATAAGATACTAAAATGAGTGATTTGGAGAGGAAGCATATGAAATAATGGAGTGATAAGGTGTAGGGCATTCTTAAATTGACTAAAATACCCCCATCATACTAAAATATAACCCATTATACTAACATATATGTATATGTATATGTATTTAATTTAAATCCACCCATTCAATCTTTAATATATGTATTTTAATATCTAATATATACTCTCATACACATTATTTTATATTAAAAACCCCCCCATCTCTTTCCACTAATTCCAAAATACCAATATTTTAATTTCTCTCTCCATCCACTAACACAATTTCCTACACCACTAATACAATTTCCAATCCCATTTCTAATTAAATATATATATTCAAATCTACTTTAACTTATTATATTTTCAATCATATATTCATCTATTTATCTATTTACATAACATTAATCTATTTATCATTTATTTATGATATCATCTTACCACTTAATGACATCATCATGACATCATTAATAAAAATTCTAATTATACTTTTCTAATCTTTTTATATTATAATATACTTTTAATAATACATTATTAATACATAATTACTCATTCTCTAATACATTAGAATCTTAATTATACTTATACACCTCATGCTTATATCATCATTACATATTATGCTTATGTCATTATTACTCAATTATGACATCATAAATAATTTCAAATCTTATTTAACTATCTTTTCATATTAGTTAACTTAAGTTAAAACAATCATCTTAGACAAACGTAATTAATTATATCAAGTGTTCTTAATATCGAAATCATCAATTAACCATCATTCAGTGGTTCCGTTTAGGGGTTTCGTCAAAAATTTCTCATTTCAACTATAAGGCATGAAACCCTTATCATATCATATAATATCCATCATTGGCATAATTTCATGTCAATATCACACTTATAACATATAAATCAAGACATTTCAATCAATTCATGAATGCAAAGTAGGTGCTCGATTGAGGATGTGACAGCCATGGGAGCAAGTACCAAAGGAAAATGAATCATATGCTTATTAGAAAGAGAATCTACATGTAATCAAGAGAAGGAAAGACCTTATGAAATGTAATATCTCTCAAAAATATGATTGGAATACTTATGTATATACCCAAGTAATCAAGATCACATTTTTTACGCAGTTATTAAAAAATTATTATCCTTTCTTTTAGAAAATAAAAGTAAACTTCAATGCCTGATATTTCAAGAGTAGATCAAAAAATCAAAGCAAGGTTTTAACTAATCAAACTTGGTTGATCAATGCATGCACGGGTAGAAACAAGTTCATTTATTTTTCTTGTGTTGCTATTTACTTTCTACTTTCTTATTGTTTGCTTGCTAGCTTGGCTTCCATACAAAATGATAAAGGTACAAGTTCAGCCTGATCAGTTAGTGGAAAGTATATTCTAGCATGTAATTCAATTACCTTTTTCTCACACCTCATTTCTATGATTTCTTGATAAGAGGATTAATGTTAATTCATCACTATTAGCCTATAAGGGAGGGTGAAAAATGTAAGTTTATAAAAGTATGTTGTTGATTGGGCTAACAATCATAGCCAAGAGGTAGGACCATAATCATGACATTTTATGTGTTTATTTCCATTTAGATCCATTTTAAAATTTATAGTCATTCCATTCATTAAGCGCATGCTATTGGAAAGACATCAAGTGATTCCATTCAAGAGAAATTGAAATATATGTACGACTACATGTTTCATGTATTGGATGAATATTTTAAACTTTTGAAATTTAAGTTAGAAAGCCAATAAGTGATTTATAAAACAAACCTTTATAATTTCCTTAATTTAATTTACTTTATATATAAATAATCATATTGTTTGGGATTAAAGTGTGACAACACCCATTTCCAACTATCCAAATATTCTAATAGGCTTAAAATAAATTGAGGTATATTATAAGAAATATTGTTGAAAAATTGTCTAATGATGGAAGCATTTATTGAAAAGGATAAACTAGAAGAAGAAGCATCATATAACATCATTTTTCCTCATTAACATTTATCATCTTCGAATATTTGCCTAACCTTTCAAGTTTCAATGGAAGAAGTGGTAGTCTAGAGTATTTAGACTTTAAAAGGTTAGCATATGAGTATATCAAAATGAATGCATAACTTTTAAGTTTTAAGGGTAGTTGGTTACTTTTCCTTCAAAATATTATAAATATAATAATCATATTAAATCCTTAAATGTTTTGCTAATTTTCTATTATTCAATATATATTTTTGTTGGACCTTGGGGGTCATTGATCTTGGTTTTGATATTACAAAATAATGTTTTATGAAAATTATTAAAGTTTTGAGTGTTTTTATGTGTGGTAAGGGAGTACAAGAAGTGGTACGACGTACCATTTGGTTCGGTAGGTTGTACAGGCGTACCATGAGGCCAAACGAGTTGAAAATTAAGCAGAAACTTTGGTACGGCCATACGCGAGCTTTGCACTTATTTTAGAGCATATTTTGGGTGTCGTACGGGCGTACGGGAAGGCTTACAGTCATATGGGTCGAAATATGTATTTTTTAGCATTTTTGAAAAAATTGTATAACAGCTCTATTTTGTATTTCATGCATCCCCAATGGTCATATAAGCTTAGAATAGCTTATATAAGTGTAGATTAATCTTATTGAAGGTAGGAAATTAATCTGCAATCATTATTTTCTTTGTTAAATACATTTTGATATATTTTTAGGTATTTCTTAATTTCTTGAGTTGTAGTCCTTTGAAAAGAATTTATGGGTTTCCAATCCTTGTTGTCTTTCTCTTGGGATATATTTTAAGAGATAGAAAGGGATTGTGTCACACCTTACCCCTCCTATAAGGCATGACATGCTCCTGTAATATGCTTAACAGATCCCACTTCATGCTAAAATCCGCTAAACATATTACAAGGGATGTTAAAACAAAATCATATAACTCATGAATAGTAACTCATGAATAGTACTTAATGAATATTACTTATGAATAGTACTTTATGAATAGTACTCATTGGTATAGTAAACCACAATCGACGTTCCATAACGTTTATAAGTTAAAAGACTCCAAACAATATAGAAAATATTTATCAAACGCAATGGTATAGAAATTTTGATCGTATTTTTTTTTATCGTGAAAATGAGAGAATTTTAAATTTTTGCTATCACTTAAATAAAAGCTATCGAAAAAAACTTTCCTTAAATTTAGTTAAATTCTCATACAAGTAAATAGTTTTAAGGTAACAAACCATTTAAAAACTCAAACTCATCTAAGTATGTGCGTACTTGACATAACTATGATAAATATATAAACAGTGCACTTATTGTTGGGTATTTTTCATAGTTGCATGCTTACATCATATTTAACATAAACACATATATTAGATTAGCTACCTAAATGTCCTTCTCCAATAACTATAGCTTGCCAGATGCAAATCTCGTCTAGACTTTATTTTTGTCACTACTATGATCTACGTTCAGAAAAAGGAACACTGAGTATAAACTCAGTGGTGCACAATAAACGATGTTTAAATAATAAGGTTCAATAAAAATAATAATGAAAATAATAACAATTACATACCTTCTTTAATTTATGAAAGAATAAACATTTCATAATCATCAACTAAATAATCATCTTGTATTGTAAAATTCTTGAATTTATAAATCATTCAAATAAATCATTTTGCATTATTAACTATTTCAATTATATCAATAACTTACGTCACAAGTTACAGTAACCTGTAACCTAGATGGGAGACGGGTCTCAATCCTACCCCTAAAGTGACTATATCATACCATATTATCTGTATCACAAGTTACAATAATCAAATCACTGTAACCTGGATGGGAAATGGGTCTCAATCCCATCCCGAGGTGATATCTTATAATCTAGTGTGCACACCTCTCATCGAGGAGGGAACAGGTCTCAACCTTCAACCCGATAAGGAATATCTCATTGTAATTTATCTATATCATTATAGGTTATCTGTTATCGGTTATAAAATATAAAATTATAAATTAAATATGGTGAAACCAAATAACATAAGTTCATCATTTATTTAATTAAACAAATGAATATACACAATGAGAAATCAAAAGAAATATTAATGCCCATTCTGCAACCAATCGTCAAAACAGTCAATTTAACAATTATTAAAATTTAAATTCATTTTAAACATAAACAATGTTTGTTTATTATGCACGAACCTCAAATAGATTTTTCCTCTGCTTCCTTTCCTTTTCCTAAATTCTGCCTATTAACTCCTTCAGCTGTATTTACACAATAGTGACAGATTTATCAAAATAAACTTAAAGCTTAATCTTTTTAACTACTGTTAAAATTACAGAGAAACCATAATTCCCTTTTCACTTTCAAATCATTTCCAGCATCATTATAAATCAAACTTCCATATTAAACACACTTAACACCTTGTTTTATTTTTCATTAAACTTTTCTTCTAAATTACAGAATTCTGACAAAAATCCTGCAGAGTTCCTCCTATAATTCGGATATCCCAAAATCAAATCTTCCAATATTATAAATCCACCTGCAGAAAACACAATTCCCTTCCTCCAAAACATCATTTCCACAACTTCATTTCACATTCCAACATAATTCACTATATATAATATAAAATCTCAAATTAAACACAATATTCAACCATTTTCTCCTCCAATATCCTATCCACCTAAACGTTTACACATTAGTCACCAAATATCATACATTCTCAATTATTAAAACACATTTCCATCATTATACACATTCAAATAAGATAAATACCATAAAAACCTATAATAGTTGAAATGTCATACTTAAATAACATTGGTTTTTCTTGAATTCTATCATCTTCTAACGCTTCAAACCATTATTTTTCATTCTAATTCACAATTAAACACATTTCTTCCTCATCAAACTCTTCATATATATGCATACCCTTCTTTGATTGAATATATAATCATTCATTTTAACAAATTTCCTTTCTTTATCCATCATTTAATCAAACTAAATTACATTTCTATAAAAACCCATGCTTGACCACATTCTTTCTTCTTTATACTATGAGTTCTACATCATTTTAATTCAAACCAAAGCTTAAATCATAATAAATATATGTTATGCTACCTTATTCTATCTTAAAATCAACTTAAATCCACCTTAACTCAAAAATTCTCAAAAATCCTTAATTCATCTTTTACTTCCTCCAACTTAATCCTCCACTTTCTCAAGATAAAACTTATATCAAATGATAAAGAATAAAAAATTATGACTTTTTCTATCAATTTATTTAAAAAAAATTATGAAAAATGGTTAAGAAATTACTTGGAAAGTGATTTTCTTCTTCCTTTCTCCTTCCCCCCTTATATTTCAACTTTCTCTCCTTATTTTCTTGATTTTCTATTTAATTTTATCAATATAAGTCTTTTAATAAGATAAGTCATAACTTAAATTAGTAAAAATACTACTTTAGTCCTTAAATTTTTCAAGACTTATAATTTAACCCCTAAACTTCAAATTTACCAATTAGGTCCTTCCATAATCTTTAAATATTATAATTAAGTCCCTAAACTTTTATTATTAGCAATTTAATCCCTAAAATTAGAATTTTCAAGATTGTCCTTACCAATTTTCCAAAATTCCAACTCTACCCTTAAACAATCCCAATAATACCAAATGTATCCTATTCGATATTCTTAGTTATATTTCAATCCGAACACCTCCAAATAGCTTAATAGAATACTCGTTTTACTTCGGGCATGATTCCATAGCTTAATTCGTCTAAAATAGCTTACGCGATTGAAAATCGCGCATTTCCCGGGGAGGTCACCCATCCTCCCCACTTAAGCACATTTAACTTTAATACTTCTAATTCGTATATTAAACTTAGTTTTTATCTCGAATGTTATTCAGTTCCACTACATTCCTTGTCCCGAATACGTAATATTTAGTCTCCGCGATTGACCCGATTATGCTTATGTAACTTAAGATAAGCTTAAATCAAAAGTTTTCAAAATTTATATTTATGCCATTAGTTCACTTCTTAAATTCACATACACATTCTTCTAGCCCCTATTTATGGGTGTAACAGATTGTGATTAAGTTAGGTTTAGTATGAGCCTTGGGAAAACACTGTGTGAGCCTTGGAAAAAAACTAGTGATTGAATTCTTGTGAGAAGAATTCTTTATTGTATTTGTGAAGTTATTAGTGGAAACCTAAGTTATATGCTTGGGTAAGTGGATGTAAGTATTTGTTGGCCAAACCACTATAAATTTTTTATGTTCCATCTCTTTCCCTCTCTTTAACTCTTTTGATTCTTGTGTTACCATCCACACTTAGGATTTCATTTGGTATCAGAGCTTGGGCTCTATTTTTGAAAAATTAATATTCTTAGAGTTAAGATCAAATGACAACACATTATCTAGAAAGTCAATTGTCTAGAAAGTCAATCTTGTACAAAACCTCCTTTCTTTGATGGTATAGATTATTAGAAATATAGAATGGAGATATTTTTGGAGAGTGATGGAGTTGAATTATGGAACTTCATTGTAAATGATTATAGTCCTCCTACAACTATCATTGAAGGCATTTCCACATTGAAGCCTAGAGATAAGTGGAATAATAAAGAGAAGAAGGCTAATGCTATGAGTAAAAAGACTATGAATATCTTGTATTGTACCATTAATAGAGAAGAGTATGGAAGAGTGTCTCATTGCATGATTGTCAAAAAAAATTTGAGATGCTTTAGAAATACATCATGAGGGCATAAATCAAGTGAAGACCAAGAAGATTCAACTTTTGACTCATGAATATGAGTTGTTCACTATGAGGTAAAATGAGAGTGTATCGGAGATGTACAATAGACTTATGGTGATTATCAATGGTCTAAAGAATCTTGAGAAGACTTATACTAGAGAAGATATCAACAACAAGATTCTTAGAGTTCTTCCAAAGAAGAATTAGGAAGCAAAGGTGATTACAATTAAGGAAACAAATGATCTATCAATGCTTTCTACCGATATGCCTCTAGGAAAGTTTCTTACTCATTAGATCACCTTAAGGCAAGGTGTTGGAAGAAAAGAAGAATCTACAAGTAAAGGATATATGAAGAGTGAATGTCCTAGACCATCTAAACCATCCAAGAAGAAAGCTTTCAAAGCCACTTGGGATGATGACAGTGAATTAGTTGATGAAAGCTTAGTTGGAGAGCATAGACTATGCTTCATGGTAATGGAGGATGAAGATGATCTCAATGCGGTAAGTACTTCTAACCAATCTCTTAATGATAAGTTTGATGATGAGGAAAGTATCTTAGAGGAACTTCTTGTCAAATTTGAGCAATTGGCTAGGGAAAATAAAGTTTTTAAATCTAAAAACTTAACTTTGATAAATGAGATTGATTGTTTGAAAATCCCTTTTTAGAGTCGTATTTTGGGTGCTATATGGGCATACGGGAAGGTGTACAGTCATACGGGTCAAAATATGTATTTTTTAGTATTTTTGAAAAAGTTGTATAATGACTCTATTTTGCATTTAATGCATCCCCAACGGTCATATAAGTTACATTTTGATATATTTTTGAGTATTTCTTGATTTCTTGAGTTGTAAATCCTTTAAAAAGGATTTCTGGGTTTCCAACCCTTATTATCTTTCTCTTGGAATATGTTTTGAAAGAGAAGAAGGAATTGTGATTGAGTTAGATTTAGTGTGAGCCTTAGGAAAACCCTTGTTGTAAGAGTTTAATGTGAACTTTGGGAAAATACTAGTGATTGAATTTTTATGAGAATAATTCTTTATTATATTTATGAAGTTATTAGTGGAAAACTAAATTGTTTGCTTGAGTAAGTGGATGTAGACATTTGTTGATCGAATCGTTATAAATTGTTTGTGTTTCATTTCTTTCCCTCTCTTCAACTCTTTTAATTCTTGTGTTGACATCCATAGGATTTCAATTTTTAATTATGTGATTTAAATAATTAAGTAAAAAATATACCTAAATTTATAATTATTTCAAATAATTTTATATTGCTGATTTAATAAATTAATATAATTACAATAACTTGAAAATTTTTGCTTCTCCTATTAAGTAATATTTTTATTAAAGAATATTGCATTTAATAAAAATTTTAGTTTGTAGTATTATAATAGATTAATAATTCTAGGAATTTAATAATAATTAGTAATATATTAAATTTTATTAATTTTAAGAACTTTAAAATTTTAAATATTTATTTTAATCAAATCTGGCGCAATGCAAACTAGTTTTCCATATATATATATATATGGATGGATAAAACAATATATATATATATATATATATATATATATATATATATATATATATAGATGGATAAAACAAAGAATTATTTATGATATGATCGTCAACAAAACCTGAAAAAGTGGGTTCACCGAGCTCATCTGGCCGTCTCCTCCTCTTCTTCTGCTTCTTAATAAAATATCAAAACCCTGACTCACTCTATATCTGCAGATCAATTTTGAAATCCATCATAATCCAAAATAATTTCAAATAAAACCGAATCCTAAATTCATCTGCTCATTAAAATTTCATCTCTTCACGGTATTTGGATGTCACAATTGTTATGATTTTTCATCTGTTGCTTAAGTTCAAGTCTTTCACTTCCTGACATGTATTGTTTGATTTCAAGCTGTCTGTTTTGATTTTATTGTTTTAATTGATCTATCATTTGATTATGATCTCTATCTCTTAACAGTGTTCTTTGTGTCGGTCTTCTTAGTGAGAAACAGATGAGTCATTCACCTCGAATAGTTGATCACATTACAGGTTGCATACATGTCTCTGTGGGTCTTTTTTTATTCAACTTTTTTTGGGACTTTTTTTGCTGTTTCTCTCATCAAGTTTTTTTTTTTTAGTTTTATCAGTTTCTTTTTTACCTTTTTTCCTATTTATTTTCCGTTTTTAATAAATTGCAATGTATATGACTATTTTTTAAGTTTTTAACTGTGTATCCATAAAAATTAAAACTAACCATTAATTTTTTTTATCCTTAATTGTTATTTTCCAATTATTTTCTATCCTTCCCTGCTCTTAATAATATATAGATATAGATTAAATGTATTTTCGTTTATTATGTTATGTTTTCAAGCAGGTTTGAAGTGACATAGAGTGTCAAAGAACTTCAACGCAAGTGAACATTGGAGAAAGAATAGTCATACTGTAGAAAATACTACACATGACTCGTCTCCAACATTCTCAAGCACGTTCACTTCACCACCTTCTTTCTTGTTCCTGTTATTTTGAAACAAATTGGTCATTCGATGAACAATGGTTGTTTTCATGTTCCAAAATTAGCAGTTTTTCTTATTTTTAAGGTATGCCTACTGTTCAAAAACTGCTGTTTTGATTTTGTTTTCTTTTAATTTAGGGGATGTTTCTGAATTCAAGTTTGATGGTGCTGCTTCAGAAATGTATGATAGTTTACTAATGACACTACAATCCAACAAGAAATCTCTTATCAATGCTTACAAGAAGAGGTAAACACTCAATTCTAGTTTTGTATCAATTAAGTACCAACTATTTTTTTAGCAATTGACTATTCAAAAACTGCTTGATTAGAAATGAAAAATGGAAGTGATTAAAATATAAGGATTTGAAGAGAATTGAACCTATTGAAAATGTCAACAAGGAAAGCAATTAATCATATTAATTCTTTTCCTTTTTTTCATGGTATACGTAAATGAAGATTGTAGTTAAATTACACCGTGTTTTTACTGATATTTGGTGTTGTATTTTTTTAAAACTTACTGGTTTTATAATATTTTGCTATTTCTTCTCCTTATTTCTTGAAGATACTTGTGAAATGCTGCATGCATTCTCTTGACCAAAGTAGTACGTTTGGAAAAGTATAAAGTTAGAATAAGACAGCTAGTTTAGTATCTGTTCTGTTCATATACTAGCTATAAGTTCAAATTGGCTATGACTTCATGTAATCTCAAACGTTCAAACATTTTATTATTGATACTTGGGGATATTCTTTCTTTTTTTTTT
>CANYBF011911451.1:0-27780 GCA_948192965.1 Dalechampia spathulata | reverse complement strand
TGCATTATCTAAGAATTAGCTTAATGTAATAAGAATTGGTTGCATAGGTTAAGTTTTCTAAGTACCATTTTGTAGTTATTTGTTAGTTCTAGGTATTAGAAGCTTACTTTTCTCATTTTGGTTTAGATTTTAGGATTTATTATAGTCATATGAGTCCTAAACGACTCGTGTATAACCTACACGACTCGTGTAGGACTCGCTCCTTCCTAAATAGCAACCTCCTTTTTTCATTTTTTGCTTCACACGAGTAATACACGACTCATGGATGGCACACACGAGTCATGTATGGCTTGCCATCCATTTTTCCCTTAGTATTTTGTTTCCCTTGAGTTGTACACGAGTCGTGGACACCACACACGACTCATGGATGGCTCGACCTTCCCCCACTCTCCCACATTTCAACTCCTTTGAGCCCTACATGACCCGTGTGCACCTTACATGACTCGTGTATGGTGTTTTAGCTTGTTTTTCCACTTATTTTCCTCACCATTAAATCATGGAATGGAAGGTGAGGATTAAGAGGGTAGTTAACAGAGGGATATACATGAGTTGAGGGCTAGAATTAGGGAATTCGGTCATTGAGAGAAAAGAATTAGGGTTTTGGGAGTTTAGAGAGAAAAATAAGGACAAGAGATTTAAAACCCTTGCTAATAAGTGTTAATTCATTCTTCCTCTGCAGCAGGTGAGCTATCAAGACATTGAAAAAGCTTACTGGGATCTAGATTAGGTGAAGGTCTGAAGGTGGGAGCAGCTAAAGAGTTTTATTTCTCGAGTTCATTACATTAGTGTTATCTCTTTTCTTCCTTTCATTATTCTTTGAATTGAACTATGGTTGTGACACTTACATTATTAACCGTTTTGTTATTTCAGTATTTTTCCTTTGTGACCTAATTTAGAATTAGGGTTGAATGTTATGAAACTATTGCTTTATCTTTATTAATGAATCAGTTGATCTTTATGTTTCCATATGGCTTTCAAGTTCCTAATATATTCTGTTAATGAAACGAGGCCAATTTCTTTAATCGAATATTACAGAGTTATTTAATTACTTTGAAAGAAGAATTGAATTGACAGAACATATATGGAAACACCTAATTTTAATTACCTAGACATAGGATTTAAGTTATTGGGAAGCTCAAATGTGGTTTTGAATCTATCATTGAATTAGATTTTATGGTCATGAAAGTAGTCTATAGGTCTTTCTTCAATAGGTAATGAATTTCTGAAAAGAAAGTTATTACACATAAACATTGCTTTAAGATCTTAACTGATATAATTAATGAGATACATTGGTTAGTTCCATACATTCATCCCTAGAATTACTTGTACTATATGTAAAATATCACTTAGTTTTCAATATAAGGTTAGCTTAATAAGATTAATACCTGATTATTATTCATTATCGCCTAAATAATCAATGAAATTAACGTCTAGTACTTGATTACCATCAGTCTCAGAGAATGACACCCTTATACTGCAGTTACGACCCGTATTCTTACGAATGCATAATTACATGATTAAGGAATATAAATTTAAAGCTTGTTGAATTCTATGCACATGAGATTTACTTCATTTATATGCCAAAAAGTTTTTTTGGCGCCATTGTTGGGGATTGATGCTAGTTAGTCAATATTAGTAACTTGAGATTAGTTGATTAATTTAGGACTTAGCTATTCATTTTAATTTTTAAGGTTCTAATTTCATTCTTTCTTTCTATTTTCAGGTACTGTTTATATTCGTATGAGGGGAAACTTGGAAAACATACAAATAGACATAGATCCAAAAATAGAGAGAACTTTTCATGCAAGACTCAGAGCACTTAAAGAAGCAGAAGAAGAATTTGAAATGGAAGCTGACAAGCCATTGATGGATTATGTTCTACCAAATCCACAAGGAGTTCAACCGAGTATTGCTAGACTATTGATTAATAGTAATAATTTCAAGCTGAAACCTAACCTAATTCAGATGGTGCAGAATTCTCCATTTCATAGTTTTCCATCGAAGGATCCTAATGAGCATCTAACCATATTTCTGGAGGTTTGTGACACCTTCAAAATTAATAGGGTGTCAAAAAAGATGATCAGACTGCAGCTTTTTCCATTCTCACTTAAGGATAAAGCAAAGTCGTGGTTGCATTCAAAGCTGCCTAACACTTTCACCAACTAGACTCAGTTGGCACAAGCTTTTCTGACTAAGTACTTTCCACTGGCTAAGATGACCAAGCTACGGAATGAGATTTTGATATTCTCTCAGCAGGAGAGTGAGTCACTTCACGAAGTTAATGAGAGATTTAAAGACTTACAGCGATAGTGTCCACATTACGAAGTGTCCGAATGGATGCTGATCCAGATATTCTACAATGGTCTTCACCCAAACATGAAGAGCATTGTAGATGCAGCAACAGGAGGATCTTTTATGGGGCGTACTTTAGCAGATTCTAAAGTGTTGATAGAGGAAATGTCTGCTAATTCATACCAGTGGAACAATGAGATAGCTAGGTCCAAAAAGGGAGCAGTAGTTCATAATGTTGAGGTAATCACTATGCTGAATGCCAAATTTGATGCTCTTGTTAGTAAGCTGGACAAGTTAACAGTGAACAGTATTAGCACAAGTTAGATGCCGAGCCAGAACAATTACAAAGCCCATGGAATATTTCATACTAGAGATTGTTCATTCACAAGTTAGGGACAAGATATGGGAGAGCAGGTTAATTTTGTTGGTCAGCAGCATCAAAGGCAGGGTAATCAATGTCACATCCTGCATTTAGTGATTTCTTATGCATTTATAAATTAATGTTATGTTGCGTTTTCTATATTATTATTGTGAATATGATATGAAATTATGATTATGGTGATAAGTTTATGATAAAAAATTGAGTTTGAAACTTAAAAGAGGATATTGATAATTTTGCCGTAAACCCCTAAAACTGATGTTAAACAATACTAAAATGCAGATTCTGAGTTATATACAATGAATTTGATTGAATGGTTTTGACCATTGTACTTGTGTTAACTTAAATTAGATATATGTAAATTTTGAAAATTTTGGATTAAAATTTTTTTTAGGACATAAAAATTTGGTCGTATTTATTTAAGCGACTATTTGATGAGATATTAAGGAAATAAGATATGTAAGGTAATTATAAATATTGACTTAGAAAATTTTATAATTAATATTAGTTATCGGTAATTTAATTATAATTATTTTAATGATGATGATTAGAAATAAAACTTGATGTTAGAAAGATAATTAGTAACTAATTAAGATAAATTAGATTATATTTTTTTAATAAAAAAAACAAAACAAAATGTGAAGTTATGTGTTAAGGGGCGTAGAAATATAAATAGAATTTAGGATTGAGGAGATTTAAAATAATTGAAGGATATGACTTATGGTAGGGAAGGGCATTAGTGTCTTTTTAGGTTACATTATTAGGGTTGTTGATTAAACAAGAGCTGCCCTACTTGCCATCCATCAGCAGTCGCCCCTTCCCCCTCTCCAAACCCTTCCATCTCTTATCTCATGACCGAACCTCCTTCCTCCACACAATCTCTATCTTTTCTTTTCTTTAGTTTTTGTTTTATCTTTAATCCTTATCTTCTTCTTTTAAAACAGTTGACCCCTTCTTTATTCTCACTTCATCTTTGCTTCTGATTTTGTAATCTACATGAAAACTACAAGTTTGGGTTCACTTCAAGCCGAATGTTTCTAGTTTTTCCTTGTTTCTTAAAGGGGCCGAAGTATTTTTGCTGAAACCGTTCAAAAATGGCATCTTGTTCTTCTTCTTTTAGTGATTTTCTTTGAGTTTCAAGTAAGAGCTTGGCATTTTATTTAGTCTGGCCAAATACCATTTTCCTTTCTATCTTTCAAGAGGGAACCAAAGCGTGTTCATTTGAGTAAGTTAGATTTTCTCTTTTGTTTTTGTAAAGCCTAAGCTTTTGCAACCTCTAAGCTTCATTTTTTTATCCATTTAGCCTTTGAACCGAACCTGTATATATTTGTTAAGAAGGTGCATGTATTTGGAGCTTGATCATAAGGAGAAAATCTACTGTTAGTTGTTTATTTTTGGGTTTCTTAAAGGTGAGCTTTGTTAGTGCTAAATCCCTTTCATTTTGCGCATAGTTTGAGCAGTACAATGCTTGGCCGAATTTTTTATGGTTTTTGGTTTGTTCTTGTTAAACTATGGATGGATTGATGGATTAAAGTTATACATGGTATGAAATAAACTGTTGGTTTTGAGTGAGGGTGTGTGAGTTTGATAAGGTTCTCCAGAAACTGTGGAAAATCGATGAGGACTTTCTTTCCAGCAGTGAGGGGGAAGAAGGTTGGGATTTATCATGGTTGCTGCAGAACCGGTATCTATGAGAGCTACTGCAGATATGGGTTTTGCATATTTGTCTGAAAAAACATTACAGTAGACAAGAGGAAGAAGCCGAATGAAAGGAAGATTCATTTCATGAAGTTGGTAAGTTTGAAAATGATTTTTGGAACAAGATTTTGATTAAGAAGGACTTAATGGTTAATGAGAAAAGTATATTATGTGATTTATGCGTGTAGAATGAGATGTTTGTTTTTAGGAAAAATGGATATTAAGAGTTAAAAAAAAAGTAAATGGGATGTTTAGAGTTTGAACTTTAATACGGGTTTTGTTTTAAAACAAATAAATTTAAGTTTATATGCTAAAAATTAATAAATAAAATATATATCATATATTAGAATTGTTGTTTCTGTTTTTATTAAACAAAAGCTATATATATAGACAATATGAATATTGATTTCTTTAATATAATAAAATCATTAACAAAACTAACATGACTTATGATTTTAAAAAAATAATTTAAATATCGACTTTTTTATTATAAAAAAATATATAATAAAATAAGGTTTATAATATTAAATTTAGTAAACATAAATTATGGTTATTAGATAAATTCATAAGATGGTAAATTAAATTAAGAATCAAATGTATTTAAACAAAACATAGAAGATGTTCTTAAAATTTTAACATACTTTGATTTAGGAAGTTTGATTATTTTGGTTACATGTTTAATTAAATTACTTAACTTCATTTGGAATATTAATTTATGACAAAGCTATAGGAAATGATTTTCAATAAGATTATTTGATGATTATTGATCGTATATAGTATATTTTAATATTATATAATATATATATATATATATATATATATATATATATATATAATTCTATGAAATGAGTTTGGGATTTAATTATATATTTATATAACAAACTGTTTTAAAATTAATATATATATATATAAATAAATAGTAGATGTAAAAAGGCATACTTTAATTAGACTATTTTGGATAATGAACTGATAGGACGTTTGATACTTATTTAACATTAATTCGGATTTAAGTTTTAAAACTAATACTAGATTAATATGATGATGAGATTTTAAAATGATTCTTGTGATCATAAATAAATAGTTTAAGAAGACTATTTAAGATAATTAAAGGATATTAGTTTTGATAAGTTTTAATATTAATTATGATAATCTAATGTTTTGTGTTTAAGCAATTAAATAATGGAATTTAAATAATTTGAGGTTATAAATCCATAAAATGTTATTATTGAATTTTCAGAATAAATAAATCTTATAATGAGAAATACATAAGGTTTTTATTATAAAAATAAAATAAAATAAAATAGTTTTGTGTTAGATTATGATTATCCAACTTACATGACTTTAAGTAGAATTACATATTGTTTTTAGAATAATAATGTTTCTGAAATATCAATTTATTTAATAATTAGTAGAAAGGATAATAAGAATGTTAAAAGTGAATTTATGGAGATAAGTATAGAATCAACTTTAGATAATTATGTAATTCTGTATTTACAACATGATAGGATATACGTTAAATAATTAACAGTTTATTTATCTAAAAAACAAAAATGGTTTTGAAATATATTTGTTTTTAATATGAGTATTTTATTAAATAAAAAGGTAAAGTATAGCTTGAGGTTTTTCTATAAATTACAAAATTTGATGATAATAATTTTAGAGTATTTATCAAAACTAAATATCTATTAAAATGAAGAAGTTATATTAGTAATGATGGGATAAATAAAATAAAAAGATTTATGAAATAAATAAGTTATTATTAAGATGATTTATGAATGTTATTGATTTATGTTAGAACTATAAGTAATAATAATAATAATAAAATAATAAACTAAAATTCTAATAAAAGATTAATATTGGTTGTGGAATAGGTAAATCAGTAGAAAATATTTATGAATCACCAAGGGATATTAACAAAGGAAAAGACATACCAGGTTTGTGCTAGATTATGTAAAGTCCTCGATCATTAAATGATCAAAGGGACAAAAGTTTGGTAATACAATAGCATTACAATAATTTAATTTAAGTATGCATTTTATATTTATCATGAACATAAGCATTTACCCATAAACATGACATAACATGACATGGTGACATAAGGAGAAAATAAATATGATGTGATATAAGAAAAAAAAAGTTAAATGATCATGTTGGGCATAATGATATAAATTCCTACGGGAATAAAAGAATATTTTATAATGAGATAAATGAAATAAGATTGAATTTAAATGAGCTCATATATTCCGAAATAAAAGTATAGTATAATGGAAGACTCAGTAAATGCGCATTAATGAATATTCTAAACGAGGAATAGGAGGAAGAATGCATAGCATAAATGCATTCTCATATACGCATTGTTCATAATTCATGACATATGACATACTATGATCGAATATCAGTATATGATTAAATAACGTAACTGTACTTGAATAAAAATTCTGATTGAAATGTGATCATAGTCATGTTAAATACTGTATACTTTTATGACATGTTATGAAAATAAAATATGTTTGTTATTTGGCATGATAGACATAATGATTTCTTGGCATTATCATTCTATGAAATATAAATGCTTTAAATTTTAACTAGCACCACTGAGTTTATTCTCAATGTTTATCAATTGATAAACATAGGATCAAGCAAGGTTGTCGAAACAAAACCTCAGTAAAGCGGCTGGACATATCAACATTTCGTTGGTAATTGCTTAAAGTATTTTTACAGACTTCTATTGTTATAAATTATCATGTAACTATTTAAATGAAGAACTCTGGCAGTCAAATAAGTTAGTTTGGTAAAATTAAATAAAAGTAAAATGATGAATGTGTATATGTTGTAAATATTATGTGTAATATAAAATAATAAATGGTTTGAATGATTGTTAAATGCATCTTAGTATGTTGTAATATATATATAAAAAAACAAAAAAAATAAAATTTTTTTTATGGAATGTATGAGTTCCTTTGTAGGATAATTATTAATTTTCTCGATTAGAAAATTAATAGTCATTCTACGGGAGCATGTTACGCAGCCGAAAAACGTGACAATCAGAACCAACAAGGGAATCCCTTCTCTAATTCTTATAATCCGGGATGGAGGAATCATCCGAATTTCTCTTGGAGAGATTAGGGGTCTCAAAATCAGCAGCAACAACCAGGGCAGCAATAACCCTACATGCCTCCACAGATGAGGCAATCACCTATCTATCAACTGAGGAATAATTCGCAACTGCAATAGCCACAGAAATCCAACTTGGAGGTAGATGGAGACTATCTTGCAGAACCAGAAAGTACAGGATGACAACATCAAAAACCTATCCTGTAGGGTGGAGCAACTAGCCATACACAACAAAATGCTAGAAAATCAGATTGCCCAGCAAGCTAGCTCCTCTAAAGCCTTAAGGAAATTGCCAGTACAGCCAAAGAATCCCAGGGAGCACTGTAATGCTTTCAATGTTTAGGTTGGAAAAGACACAACTGGGGGGAGTTTCGATGGTTTAGTGGATATGGAGGTTCGGAAAGAAAATGGACCGGTGATTGTAGAACACAGAGAGACTATTAGGGGTGAAGCTGAAGCTTAGACACTGCTAAGCAAGGGTAAAGAGAAGGATGATGCCCTAAGGCATTTGAGTAAACCTTATATGTTGCCTATGTCGTTTCCACAGAGGCATACGAAGGCAAATCTGGAGAAGCAGTATGCCAAATTTCTGGAGGTAATCCAAAAAGTCCAGATTAATCTCCCACTAACAGAGGTATTAAGGGGGATGCCAGCCTACGCTAAGTTTCTGAAAGAAATTGTTATAAGAAGAGGGAGATTATAGAAGAAGATACAGTAGCCCTGATAGAAGAGTGCAGTGCTGTTATTTTGAACAAGGCACTTCCTTCAAAGTTGAAAGACCCGGGAAGTTTCTCTATCCCATGTCAAATAGGGGAGGTTGCTATAGAGAAGGTGTTCTGCGATTTAGGGGCAAGTGTTAGTGTAATGCCTTACATGATTTCGAGGAGACTAAAGATAGGTGATATGGTTCCAATAAGGATGACTTTACAGCTAATGGACCGGTTGGTAAAATACCCTTTGGGGATTTTGGAGAATGTACTGGTAATGGTAGGGACATTTGCAATCCCAGTTGATACTCGACATGGAGGAGGATGCAAAAATACCAATCATTTTAGGCTGGCCATTTTTAGCAACAACTGGAGTAGTCATAAATGTTAAGAATGGAGCACTCTCTTGACAGTGGGTGAAGAGGAGGTTTCTTTTAAACTGTCAAACTTGATGCAGAAACCAATAAAGGAGGAAGGAACTTACCTTCGAATTGACATTGTGGATCAACTGGTGAATGAGGCTATGATGGAAAATTTAGGCTACCATGATGATCATTTGGAGCTCTGTTTACTTGGAGAGGTAAAAGAAGAAAATATGTCAAAAGAAGTGGTGGCATGTTTAAACATGCTGGACTTGACACCAAAGTTCAAACTGAGGAAACCGGTGAAGATAGAAGCATTAGAGAGTTGTGATGAGCAAGAGCTAAGCACCATGAAAGTGGAACTAAAGAAGCTTCCAAGCAATTTCAGGTACGCATTTCTTGGATCTAAATCTACTTTTCCTATAATTATTGATGCTGGGTTAGATCTGAAAAGGAATCTAGGCTGTTGAGTGTGCTTAGACAGTTTAGAAAAGCTATAGGTTATTCTGTATATGATTTGAAAGGCATACATCCATCATTGTGCATGCATCGCATTATTCTTGAAGATAAATGTAAACCTACCATTGAATGCCAAAGATGTTTGAATCCTAATATGAAAGAAGTAGTTAGAAAAGAGATAGCAAAATTACTTAATGCTGGTGTCATTTACTCGATTTTTAGATAGTGAATGGGTTAGTCCTGTTCACGTAGTTCCTAAAAAGGGAGGGGTGACCGTTGTCAAAAATGATAATGATTAATTGATTCAAACTAGGACCGTCACGGGTTGGCGGATGTGCATAGATTATAGGAAGTTAAATAAAGCTACTCGGAAATATCACTTTTCGTTGCCCTTTATCGATCAAATGCTAGAGAGGTTAGCTAAACATCCTTACATGTGTTGTTTAGATGGATACTCAGGATTTTTCCAAATCCCAATTCACCCCAATGACCAAGAAAAGACCACATTTACATGTCTCTATGGAATATTTGCCTATCGACGCATGCCATTTGGTTTGTGCAATGCACCAGCTACATTTCAACGTTGCATGATGTCCATTTTTTCTGACTACATTGAACATATCATGGAGGTGTTTATGGATGATTTCACTGTGTATGGTGCCACTTTTGATGAATGTCTGAATAATTTGAGAAAAGTGCTTAAACGATGTGAAGAGTCTAATCTTGTCTTAAATTAGGAGAAGTGTAATTTTATGGTCCAGGAAGGAATTATCTTGGGACACCGAGTTTCAGCTCAGGGAATAGAGGTTGATAAGGCAAAAATAATTGTGATTGAGAGGATGTCGCTGCTTGCATCTATTAAGGACATTAAGAGTTTTTTAGGGCATATGGGTTTTTATAGGCGGTTCATTAGAGACTTTTCAAAAATAGCAAGGCCTCTCACTCACCTCTTATCCCAAAATGTTCCTTTTGTTTTTACTGATGATTGTTTGAGTGCATTTAACAGATTGAAAATAGCTTTAATTTCTGCTCCGATTGTTCAACCCCCGTATTGGAGCCTTCCGTTTAAGGTGATGTGCGATGCTAGTGAATATGCTCTAGGAGCCGTTCTGAGTCAGAGATGGGAGAAGGAGTTTTGGGTTATATACTATACTAGTAGGACTTTGAATGACGCATAGGTGAATTACACTACTACAAAGAAGGAATTTCTAGCAGTTGTGTTCGCCTTGGACAAGTTCAAGTCGTATCTAATGGGTTTGAAGACAGTAGTTTATATAGATCACTCAGCAGTTAGATATATTATCAACAAGAAGGATGCTAAACTAAGGTTGATCAGATGGGTACTCCTCTTGCAGGAGTTTAATGTTGAGATTAAGGACAGAAGAGGGGCAGAGAATAAAGTAGCAGACCATCTTTCCCGAATCAGAACAAGAGAGGATAGCTCCGATGATGTCATGCCACCAATCAGAGAAGAATTCTTGGATGAGAACTTGTGTGCTGTAGATGATTCAGTGTCGTGGTTCACAAACATTATGAACTATCTAGTTTGCAATGTTCTTCCACCGGAATGTAGTTGGCAACAGAGGAAACAGTTCTTACATATTGTAAAAAGTTATTACTGGGATCAGCCATTTTTATTCAAGGAATGTGCAGATGGATTGATCCATCAGTGTGTGCCAGATGAAGAGTTCAACAGCATTTTGACAGCTTGCCATTCTTCTCCGTATGGCGAGCACATGGGTGGACAGAAAATAGTAGCCAAGGTACTTCAGAGCAGATTCTATTAGCCCACTCTTTTCAGAGATGCTCACTACTTCGTGAAATCCTGTGACAAGTGTCAGCAAAGTGGGGGTTTAGGATGAAGAAATGAAATGCCTTTGAAAGGGATCTTAGAAGTCAAGCTCTTTGATGTATGGGGTATAGATTTCATGGGTCCATTTCCTTCTTTGAGAAACAACTGGTATATTTTGATGTGTGTGGATTACATCTCCAAATGGGTTGAAGTGGTGACGAGTCCGACCAATGATGCAACAGTGGTTGTTAGGTTCTTGAAGAAGTTCATTTTTAGTTGATTTGGTACTCCTCGGGCACTAATCAGTGATGGGGGAACTCATTTCTGCAATAAGTCGTTAGAGAAGCTTCTGATCAAATATAGTGTTATGCATAAGGTGGCCACTCCATATCATCCTCAAACAAGCGACCAGGTAGAAATCTCCAACCGAGAGTTGAAACACATTTTAGAGAAAATGGTAAATAGCTCTCGAAAGGATTGGAGTATGAAGTTGGACGATGCATTATGGGCATATCGGACAGCTTACAAAACTCTAATTGACACAACTCCGTTTCGACTGTTATACGGAAAGGCATGTCATTTGCCATTCGAGTTAGAGCATCGGGCTTATTGGGCGATCACAGAGTTGAATATGGATATTGATCAAGTCAAAAATAAAAGGAAACTTCAGTTGAATGAACTGGATGAACTCCGCCTCACTGCCTATGAGAATGCCAAACTTTACAAAGAGAAAACTAAAGCCCGACATGATCGGCATATTATGGAGAAAAATTTTACAGAGGGGCATAGTGTTTTGTTATTTAACTTAAGGTTGAAATTGTTTCCAGGGAAATTAAGAAGCTATTGGTCAAGGCCATTTACAGTGATAAAAGTTTTGCCTTTCGGTGTATTCAAGGTTCAAAATAGTGAAGGTGGACATTTCAAGGTTAACGGACATCAACTTAAGGCATACATCGAAGGGGTTGAGCATTGGACAACAACATCATATTTCTTCTCTGCAACCGAGTAACAGGCTAAGTTTGGGGTCGTTTATGACCGTAACTGGTTTAGATGTTCTGTGTTTTGCAATTTTCTTTCATTTTTCATTTTGTCATCCCTATGTGCTTTATGTTATGTTAGTTTCCTACATCATTTTATTGTTTGCTTACATGTGTTATATAGTCTAATTAAATTTTTAGTAATTTTCATTGCCCTTGGCTCTTTTATGTGCAGTCTGAATACTTGATTTAGTTTATGTTAGAAGTGTCAATAATATTATTTTTATTTTATTTCTCGAGTTCATTACATTAGTGTTATCTCTTTTCTTCCTTTGCTTATTCTCTGAATTGAACTATAGTTGTGATACTTACATTGTTAACCATTTTGTTATTTCAGTATTTTTCCTTTATGACCTAATTTAGAATTAGGATTGAATATTATGAAATTATTGCTTTATCTTTATTAATGAATCAGTTGATCTTTATGTTTCCATATGACTTTCAAGTTCCTAATATATTCTGTTAATGAAACGAGGCCAATTTCTTTAATCAAATATTATAGAGTTGTTTAATTACTTTGAAAGAAGAATTGAATTGACTGAACATATATGGAAACACCTAATTTTAATTACTTAGACATAAGAGTTAAGTTATTGGGAAGCTCAAATGTGGTTTTGAATCTATCATTGAATTAGATTTTATGTTCACGAAAGTAGTCTATAGGTCTTTCTTCAATAGGTAATGAATTTCTAGAAAGAAAGTTATTACACATAAACATTGTTTTAAGATCTTAACTGATATAATTAATGAGATACATTGGTTAGTTCCATACATTCATCCCTAGAATTACTTGTACCATATATAAAATATTACTTAGTTTTCCATATAAGATTAAAACCCGATTATTATTTATTATCGCCTAAATAATCGTCGAAATTAACGTCTAGTATTTGATTATTGTCAATCCTAGAGAACGACACCCTTATACTGCAGTTGCGACCCGTATTCTTGTGGAGGCGTAATTACATGATTAAAGAATATAAATTTAAAGCTTGTTCAATTCTATGCACGTGAGATTTACTTCATTTATACGCCAACACCCATCATCTAATAATAATAATAATAATAATAATAAGGATTTCTGAAAAAAAATTACATAATTTTTTCTATAAAAATACAAAATTCAATAAATGGATCTTTAAAATATGTGATGAAAATTTTTTATACTCATCAGAAATTCATTATATATATATATATAATATTTAAAAATGAAATATCATTATTAAAAATTTCATGTAAAAATATTAAAACATATAAATACATAATTTATTTTTGTTAGGTTTAAGAACCTAATGATCGTAAAACGTTCATCCATTTCATTTCATGTCATTTTCATTTTAGTATTTTTATTTTTATTTAATTTCTTGGAAGCAGCTTCGAGTATTTAACTAGGGACTTTTTATGGTATTTCTATCTCCATCATCATCTTTAGAGCTTTTAAGATAAGCTCAACAACTTCAAAACTTCAAGAAAGAATAAATAATTGAAATTTATATTTTATTTTATTATAAAAATTTATCCTTATATTTCTTCTAAATTACGAGCACGATTTTTTTTATAAGAATTGAATATTTTAATTTGATATTATTTGATGACAACATTTTATTTTGATTAACTTTATTTTTTGATTCATATTATGAGTGCTTATTTATTGTGATTAATTTGAATATCAATCAATTACATATATTAGATACTTAATTATAAAATATAAATATAAAATTAAAATTTTCCCGAGATAAGAATTTAATTTAGAAGGGATCAACAAGAATAATTATAATTAATTTATTATAATAAATAATTTGATTTTGAGAGAATCTGATATTTTAATTTTTTCAATGATAATTGATCAAATTTATTGATCGATATTAACTATCATTAATTATTACTAACTGACAATCAATTATTAAAATTTAATAATTATTAATTAGATGATATTAATAATGATAATTGATTAGTATTAGTTAATAATTGATTTAAAAAAACCTTTTTAATAATTGATTAGAAGCTTAAAAAATATTTTACTGTGCTTTTACTAAAATAAAATATTTTTAAATATATTCAATACTTATCTCCTCAATTTATTGATGGATTATCGAATTTATTTTAAATAAACCTTCTATCAAATAAATTTCTTTAAAATTATTTATCTAGATTAAATTTATTAATTAAATTAATAAAAATATTATTTAAATTCTAATTACATTTTATTTAAATAATTGAAGATAAAAAATATTTAAAATTCAAAATATAATTTTTTCATTAATTTAATTTATAAAAATACATTAACCAAAACTTTATATCTATTTCCCAAACAAATTTGGCATCACTCACTTTATAAATATGGTTTGACCAAATCGGAATCCACGTGGACCAATCCCTTGCGTTCATCCAATAACATTTTGAATTTTTTTCCCTGAATTTTAAAAATAAAAAAGTTTTCGTTGAGCGAGTCCTCTTAATGGTTAATAAAAATTTTTATTTAATATATTTTGTTAACAATATAATGATAAATTTATAACTATAATTTAATTTTCCAAATTACTAAAAATTAGTTGATTAACCAAATAGTGTTCGGTTTGATTACTTAATATATTTCGATGTGTAAATATTTATTCAATTGATTAATTTATTAACTCATTTTCATTAATTATGGGTTAATTTATAATTCATATTAATAAATCGAATTCAAATCATATTAATTTATTTCTATAATAAATTCCTTATTAATTTAAATCCAATTTAAACATTTAATTATATACAAATTTAACTTTGAAAATTTCATAATTATAATATATATAATATATTATAAAAAATGATCGATAAAATATATCTTGATTTATATTATATTTTGGAGAATTATTCAAAATATAATGTTCAAATAATGATTTAAATTAAGTATTAAAATACGTCATGCTATCATAAATAAATAAACAAATAAATAACCGCTGTTAAAAAAAAGAAAAAAATAAATAATATAATTAATTAATGAGGAGAAGGTCACAAACGGTTAGGGTTAGGGCTGGTTCAAAACACAGAAACCCTAGAATTGGATCCAGAGTGGCAAAAAAGAAATTAAGGGTAAGGAGGAAGGGTAAAACAGGCAAACTACATAAAGTGAACCAACCTCCAACCTAAACACATCAAATTCACTCCGCCAGCAGATTTCCTTCTTTTATTTTCCCTTCAAATTTTAAGCAATTACTCAAATTTCTTATATCGGTTAATTATTTTTCATTATTCGATAATTAATAAATAAATATAACATAAATTATAAAAACACCCCTGATGTTTCCTGTAATAAACAGTTTAGCCCTTTTATTTTAAAATCATCAAATTAAGTCCTTTATTTCAGGTTTTAATAAATTTTAAGAATAATAAATTTTACAAAATTTTTAAAATAACGGGTAATATTGAAAATGTTCGTAAGAATATCATTTTTTCCAAACAGAAAATTCTTGTTATTATTTGCATTTTTATCATGTTAAATTTTATATTAAAGGTACATTTAAATATTTTGTAAAAAATTATTTTAATTCTATTATTTGAAATTATTTTCTATAACATTTTTAAACTGTATTTTAAAAATAAATAATAAATAATAAATTGAAACTTCTTTTTCAAATTTATGATTTTAAAATCCATTATTTTTATAAATATTTTCTGAATTTGTTATTTTTGTAATAAAAAATAAAAGCATAATATTATTAAAAATTTTCTTCCATGTAGAAATTATGTAAAAATCCAAAATCCTTAAATTTTATGATAATGAGTTTTTATTTTAATGTTTTGAACCCAAAGAAAACTGAATTTGCAATACTAGACTAAAGGAACTAGAATATTTATTAGAGTAAAGTTGAAGGATGTTTTTGTAATTTACTATAAATATAAATATTAAAAATATAATTTTCTTTAACTCTTCTATTCCTCTACTTGCTTTGCCTGCCTTCTTCTTCTCTTGTCTATATTGTTCTTCGTTTTCTCATGCTCTGCCTCTACTCTGATCGTATCTTTCTATCCAATCTTTTAAAGATGATTACGAAGAAGCCATTGTCATGGTCAAATGTTTCATGATAGAAACCGTTTTCTTAAAACATACCCACAAGAGATTTCCCCTCTTTACCATCATTAGCTTTCATCTTCTTCTAATATAATCTTTTGTTGGTTATGATGACAAGGTTCGTGCTCTGTTTTTCTCTTCTTATCATGATTTGTTTTGTTAATGTTTCATAATCTGTTTCATCCATATTGTTCAAATCTGAATATTTTGTTGTCATTCCATTGAATATATTGATTCATGGAGTGAGAATTGTTTTCTCGTTTCTTGATGATTAGAAGGTGGTTTTTTCTTCTTGATGTTTCTTTTTTAGTTCTGTTTTCTTCTTTTGTGTACTGTCATGGCTTGTTGATTGCAGATTTCTTTAGCATTGCAACGAAGAAGACTGTGATGATCACACTTTTTCTCTTTAGGATCGAACATATTTGGTGTGTTCTTATCAATCATTTTGTGATTTTAGCTGAAAAAGTTGTTATTATTCTTGAAAGATCCATCAATGCTGTTCTATTCAACTTTGCTCCTTGTTCTTCTTTGAATCCAACCCAATTTTTTCATATGGTTTCTTTTTTTTCTTTTGTATTTTTGATTCTCATCAAACTGTGATTGACATCAATTTTCGGTTCTAGTTTTATTCATAGTACGAAAAGGAGTAAATGAGGTATCACGTTCCTTCAGTTTCACTGATCTATACATTAGTGCATTCACAAACTTTTCATCCTATAATTGATCGATTATGCATTTCTGGCTCATAAAAGTTTGAAATCTTGAATTTGCAGACAGATCTTTCCCCCTAAAAACAAAATCCAAGTTCTTGGTTCTCGATTTAGATGACAATGCAATGAACCATTCATTGCTTAGTTCTGAAATTCCAGTTTTTAATGTGAATATTAAGTATGTTTCCTTTTGAATTTACAGATATGAAAGAGTAAGCACAGATTGTCTACCATTAAGCAATGGTAAAAAACCCAACAACCCTGAAAATGGAAGATCAATCTCAAATGCATTAATGAATACATCTCCGACCACAACTAGTTTTGGAAGTAACAAAGGCTACTCCTTCAAATCCTCATCATCCAGATCCAGTGATCACCATCACCACCACAGCAACCACCATGACGCTTCCGGGTCCAGCCCTTCTCGACATTCTGACCAGAGAACAGATGCTAATTCTAGTCCTAGTTGCGGCGGTGGTACAGTCAATAATGATTTGTTCTTGCAATGGGGTCAAAAGAAGAGGGCAAGAGTCTCAAGATCAGAGATTCGTGCCCTTGCTGATGAATCATCTTCCTCTGCTCAAGCTAAACAACCCATCAACAAGGTCAACAAAAGAGCTGATATCAAGCTCTCAACACCTGTAATGCCGCCGCCGCCACCGCCGCAGCATCCTCCGCCTCCACCACAACAACAACAACAACATAACCATAAAGATGACGTCTCTAAAGGTGGAGACTTTAGAAGTTCACTGAAAAACAGAAGGTAATTAATGGATTCCAGATCTTTAATCTAGCTTGGTATCTGATAAAGTCCTTAACTTTGAAAATTTTCTGGGTATTTTTAGTCTTCATTTTAAAGTGTTTACAGATTGCTATGATTGTGATCCTGTTTTCAAAATTTCTGCGTCCTGAATACCCTATTTTCATGTGAGCAATTGACCTCTTTACCCCTGAGAGATGATGGTATTTTGCGGGTATCCAATCCAAGATGGAAGTCCCATTCATGTACCCCAGTTCTGCCATCCATAAGTTTTCCTGCTTTACGTTCCTTTCTTTCTTTTATGTGTTTGCTTGGCATGTTTGATTTCACGGAATAACCAAAGACTTGTCAAAACATAATAATTACAATAGTAGTACTTGTGATTTTGAGTTTTGGTTCTGGATTTTGCCAATTTGTATGAAACTTCTTTTCCCTCTTTCAGAACTTTTTCTGGTTTGGAGCTCCATCTTTAGAACATGCTATAATCAATAATGTGTGCACAAATCTGATAATAAAGTTTATGGATGCTTTTTCTTGTCTTTGTATTTTGGTGGGTATTAAATTCTTCCTTTTCTTATATTCTCCACTACCCTTGGCTTGGCTTGGCTTGTTCTTCTCTGACTTGATACAAGTCTAACCCTCCCAAATTGAGCATTTTTCTCCATTTCTTTTCTTTTGGGTTTTATGATTTTTGATGGACATGACCAGGGTTTTGGAAAAGTCATCTGGAGCAGGAAATGTGTCCCCATCAAGAAACAATGGTGGAAATATCAGGGTTGTTTCCAGATCTACTCCTGAAAAACCTGACAGGAAAGTTGCCAACTCTAGACCAACAACAAGATTTGACAGCAAGCTAAATGGATCATCCTCCTCCTCCTTGCTGCCACAACAACCTGAAGATTCTACTAATACTACACCACCACAATCAGAACAAGAAGCTGCCTTTTCTAATCATAATAACATCATCATCAACAACAATTGCCATGGAGGAGGAGAAAAGTTGAACCCCCAAGTGATTGAATGGCCAAGAATCTTGATTGCTCTGTCAAGAAAGGAAAAAGAAGATGATTTCTTTGCAATGAAAGGCACCAAGTTGCCTCAAAGGCCAAAGAAAAGGGCCAAGAACATTGATAAAACACTTCAGGTCATATAATATATCATTTTCATGCTTTTTAAATTTTATTTTTTTCCCATTTGGCATCTATCTTTCTGATTGTATTAGGAATACTGAAGATTCTGATTGGTTTTCTGTTTTAGCAGTATTGTTTTCCAGGCATGTGGCTGTCTGACTTGACAAAGAGTAGATATGAAGTTAGAGAGAAGAAATCTACAAAGAAGGTATTACTATTACCTCTTTCCCATTGCTCTTCACACAATCACTATTCCAATACATAAAAACTAAGCATTGAAAGGGTATATAGTTGATATGGGTGGTTGAAGTTTGCTGAATGCCTTAAAATTGGAGGGTAGGGTCTGGTTTGCATGTGATGCAAGGAACAAAGCTTAAAAACTAATAACCCCTTCGTTAGTAGTGGTAGACACGAAATCCCATCCTCCCCCAATTTCCCTGCTTACCTAATCAATTTTTATTATTTCCTTGTTCATGCTTTCTTTGGACTGTTGCGGATTTAATAATTTATCCTCATCTTGTGCCAAGATATTCAATTTAACTGGGAGGGTTTTTTATTTTTTTTAATTTTATAAGCTTTTTTGTTAAATATAATTACTATGATGTAAATTTTGAAATGTAATTCATTAATTTATAACTTTATAAAACCAATATCTTTCCCTTAATAGGATATGATCTTAATTGAGATTGTTATGATGATTTTATATCTAATTAAATATAAAAAATAAAGGATATGTCTTTTCACATTTAGATTCTCGTCTTTTTTTTTTTTATTAAATATTAGTTTAATCGTATTTTCAAATGGGTTGAATCTATCAAATTAGACGGAAGTCGAGGTATATATTATTATCATCCTCCCCTTGTCATAATCTCCATGTGAGAATGTAGTTAAAGCATGATATTCTACATCTCCATTGGCCAATAACGCTAAAATGCTTATTTGAAAAGCAGCAGCAGAAGCGCAGGGGATTGAAAGGAATGGAAAGCATTGATACTGATTCAGAATAGTAGCACCGGATGGTGGAGCCATTCAAAGGCCTCATGCTTGTCATGATGTATGGCAAACCAAAGGCATCATATGGGTTTTCCAGTGTATCTCAATCAGAACATGGGTAGGAGACCAAAGGCCGACTCTTTTTCCTTATTGCCTTCGGCATTATACTTTATTTTATTTGCCCATTTTGCCCCTTCTCTTGTACAAAGCTGCTCTTGCAGTTTTCAGTGGCATTTGGTAATTCTTTCTTTATGTTTTTTCAAATTTAGATTCAAAGTTAAAAGCGTATAAGAATTAATTTTAAAAATGTTTTTCCATTTTAATATATTTAATTAAAATTATCAAAATTGATTTTAATATTAAATCTGGATTTAGACTAATAGTACATTGATTATCTGCTAAGTTACATATCAAAAATAAGTTCAAAATGAATAACATAAGTAATATATAAATTAACGAATTAAATTAATTTAATGTTTGGATACTTGCAAAATTTTTAAAAATATTCTTTAATTTTATATATTTATATCATAATTATTAATTACTTACGATCACCATTGAATATTTTTGTATCAATGCTAATCGATGTCGGTGAATGGCAATTGGAAACAGAGACAAAGAGGACCCTTCCTTGAAGTTGCTCCTTTTAAAATTATATCATATTTACTGAGGTTTAAAAAGAAAAAGAAAAATACATTCAATTAAAAAATCTAACTAATACTATTTAATTTCACTTGAAATTATAATTTATCATAATTAAATTTTCTCAATGCTTTTATTAATTATTTTCTTATAGAATATAATTAGAAGACCATCGTCGTTTTAGGATATAAACTATTCATTTAACCTGGTTTATAATTGAAACTCATAGCTAAAGAAAATTACCCTCTTTTAATTATTTGGAGTGTCGCTATATGGAAATTAATCCGTCACTAAAGCTATATTCTATTGTCGTAACATAAATATATCTATATCAGATCAAGCAGAAACCATCAATATATAAAAATAAAAAAGATTAAACAAATAAAAACATAAACAGTAAACTTTCAAAATTAAATCAAAAAAATCAAAACAACATATTAAAAAGCTTAATAAAATAAGTGTGGTTTTTAAGACTTTAAAGAAAATAAAATAATAAAATTTAATATATATATATATATATATATATATATATAATATTCTTTCTTTTTTTGCTAAACATTTATTATTTTATTAATATATTTTGTATAATGATATTGTATCTTTAAAAATCTGTAATTATATTCTTTTAATGCCTTTATATATGAGACCTAACAAATAAAATTATAAAAATTAACAAAATATTAAAGTGATTAATTAGGTTTTATTTTGATTTATATTACTATATAAACATTTATTTATTTATTTTTAACTAAAAATGCTAAATACCAAATAATTTTTTATTCAAATATTATTTATATTTTAATTTGTTAATATGTACTAATAAAAAATAATTGTATGTTTAAAATAAGTAAACTAAATTACAATAAAATGTTTTCCACTAAAAACTAAGCATTTTATTCATTTATTTTATAAAATGTAATTAAGTAAAAAAAATAAACTATAAAAAATTTATAATTTCATGAAAATATTCAATTTTAAAAACGTTATTTTTAAAAAGTTTACCGTTTATATATATTTTTAAAAATATAATATTTTTATAAAATTTATCCATTTTTATGAATTTTAAAATTCTCTTGCAATATATAAGAAAACAAAAGAAATGGAATAATTATGGAAATACACCGAAAATATTTACATAATTATAGAAAAATCTTTTACAGGATCCTTAGCTGCAAAAATACCCTGATATTTTTTTATTTTTTTCAATTTTTTATTTTTAAAAATACTTTTTTTTATCTTTTAGCTTATTATTTTTATTTTGAGTATACAATGCATATAGTTTTCTTATAAAAATGTATTTTAAGATTAAAGATGATTTAAATATAAAAAAATGTTATTTTAAATTAATATTAAAAAATTTACAATTAAAATTTTTGATTTCAAATATTTAAAATATACATTTTAAATATTTAACATATATTAAAATGATATAATTTTAATATTATATATATATATATATATATATATATATATATATATATATATTACAATAACTCAGTTGGATGACTATTTTCATAATCCAATACGCTATTTTTTTAATATATTCTGTTTTTATTCATATGTTTTTTAATGAATTTGTGAGAAGTTACCTATTATAAAATTGACATCAAATCAAACATGTTTAATTATAAAGTCATATTTATATAATTTTAAAATCACTTGAGTTATTATTAATTGCATACATAATTTTAAAATCATTCAATTATGCAACCTTATACCTATAATCTATCATTTATATTCTTTAGATCTACTCTTTGATCTAAAAATACAGTACAAGTCACTTTTTATTAATGCTTTCTTCACTTTTATCGGCCCTGTATATGATATAATATATTTTCTGTGAATTCTAAAAAAATTAAGATTTTTGAAATTAATATTTTTTGCTTATTTTAAAAATTTCTAAAACCATATTCTGGTGTTTTTCAAAAAAGCCCAAAAGGAATGAGGAATGTTGAGGATAGCTGCAATGGAGGCCATCATCTGTTGAAAAGTTGAAAAATGGAGATATAGGCAGTAGATTACAGGACCAGCCCAATCCCATACCTCTTTCAAGATGGGGAAAATACTCCATATTTCCAAACGTAGTATGAAAATAGAATAATAAAAAAAAAAAAAGAGTATTTTTTCAATTTTTTAATAAATATGGGACAAATAATTCTTTCCAAAACTAAAAAATTCAGCAGATATATTTTTATAAAGTTATGCGAAATAATTTATTTTGTAACTTTTAATTAAAAAGAAAATAAAAAATGGAAAATAAATTATCCTATCAAGAAGAAGTGGTCAATTTCCCTGAAAAATGACATCACCATTAAAGATAGAAGATAAATTATTAAAATATATTTTTTTAATAGATAATTTCAGAAATGTTTATTAGAGTTTATTAAAAAAACTCTTATTCTGTATTTTTTTTGAATTAATTGTGAGATGTAAATAGTTTAGAAATAAAAATAATTTTTTAAAAACATCATAATTTAAATTACATATTTTTTCATTTTAATAAAATGAATAACAATTAAATTATGATAAAAATAATGATCGGTTTGGTTTACAAGTCAAAATCAAATTAAAATTTTTAAAATTTGAATCAAATCTTACAAGTTTTAAAAACAAAACAATTAGAAAAAATTAAATTAATAATTTAAATTAATTGACAAATTTCAAAAATAAAGAATAAAAAAATGAAGAAAACATGATGAAAAATCAGGAAATTTATTTAGGAAAATTCAAATCTCTAATAATGTATACAGAGAATATCAAAAATACATCAAATCAACACACTTACTTTGATCCATTATATACAACACTCCAACTTTCATTGAGACATAATAAAAGGAGTCATGTGAACACAAAGACAAAAAAAAATAGTCATTGTGAAATTATTTCAAGCAAATGTATAAATCAAATTAATTGAATATTAATTTAGTTTAATTTAATATTTTTATTTTCAAACAAAAAATTTACTTTTTAAATCTAAATTAAATTAAAAAATTTTAAAAAAACAAATCAAACTAAAATAAATTTATCAATTCAATTTTTTCCATATAAAGCACTGCTTCTAAATATTTGAATAATTTTTTTAAAAATGGGCATAGTTGTCTGAATTTCTGAAACACTTCTCCATTGGTAGATTTTGGCAAATGGATTGACAACAAGTGACAATCAGTTGGGTATCCATCCATTCCATATAATTTGCTCCAGAAATTCATTCTACACCTTACAAAATATTCACTTTAATTCTTTTAAATTCCTTCATTATTTTAATTATCTCATTACAATTTTAATATATGTTAGCAATAATAACATTTTATCTTAAATATGAATGAAAACTATATACATTTATTGAATAAATAAATAAAATTAAAGTAATTTCATTACTTTTTTCATAATAGTTAACTTAGTTAAATCATAATCAAAAAAATAATGGGTTTTATTTTTCATTTCCTAATAATTTCGTATCATTTTTAAACTTTTATAAGATTAATAATTTTCTTTATAAAAGTAATGATTTTTCATATGAAGTCTACATTAAACTTTGAAAATATACCATTTTTATAAATATTTTAAAAATTCATTGTTTTTATGATTTCTTTTAAAAAATAGATATTTTTAAATTTTTGACATTTTTCTCGTTAAAAAACTCGTCAATATATGTAAAAGTATAGAAGCTTAGGAAACAATAAATATATAAACATTGAATAAAAAATAAATAAATAGAATAATTATAAAAAAAAAGGTTTTCCTGCTATGCAATATTATTGGAGCTAAATTCAAGGTTGTGGCTTAGTTGTGAACGGACTTGAAAGCAGGACAGCCCAAGAAAACGGCATATTCATGGCTGTCTGAAATCTGCGCATGGAATACTACCATACGTTGTAATCAATGAAATGAGATTGTCTTGATGCAATGTAATAAAAGTTAGCATTCCACACCAAAAAAAAAAAAAAAGATTTTTTGATTTATTTTAAATATGAATATTTCATTAAATTTATAATTTAAACACCCATATTTGATACTTGTAAATATTTTATAGGCGTATTATTTGATTTGTTTAAATATAATTCATAATTGTTCGATTTTTATGTATAAAATTTATTTTTTTTAATTGTGAAAATGACTTATCCCATTTATTCAAAATAAAAGTGTTTTTGATCATTAATAATTAATAATTTTATTAAAGTTGAATCACATATTTTTATAATATAATTTTAATAATATTAATGTATTTTAAATATATTTTAAATAATATTAGTGTATTTTAAATATATTTTGAATAATGAATAATTCTTTATATATATAAATTTAATAAGGCTAAAACGGAATTAAACAAATATAAATATCACAATTGTCAAAACGTGAACCATTTTTCAAATATTATTTAAAATATGAAATTTCATATATTACATAGATAAGATATCTTAATCATCTAATTTGATAAATAAAAAAAGTAGGTTTTTTACAAAAAATTTGTAAAAATGTTAAAATATGTTTTTTTTAATCAAAAATATGAAAATCAAAAAATTAGTTTTAGAAAGTGAATTTTTTGAAATTCATGAAAAATAGATATCATGGGCATAAAATATACTAAAAAGATCTCATTTGAGTATATATGGTCAATCTTACATTACTAATTGAGTGATTATTGCTCATTGAAATAAAGAAATTTTAGAATTTAAAATATCATATCATATTATTCTACGAATAAAATAAACAGAAAAGATTATAACAATCTAAATGATTTAATTAATTTATTATTGAAATTCAAATAATGAAAAATATTCATTTAGATCATATGTATATAAGTAACATATACATTAAATAAATGACATCATTTTATATAAAATTTTAAATAAATATTTTTTATATTTATGAAAATAAATAAAAAAGATTTAAAATTCCAAAATTATTTTGATTACCTTGATTGTAGGCAACTTTTCTCCAATTTATTGTAGTAATGTGAAGTCAAGATCTATGATCCCATTTTGTTTGTAATCTACAATGTCTGTCCTACATGTTTGTAGATATAGATAATGTTTTTTTTTTTTAATTACCTATTTTCAACAAGTACATTAGAAAATTCAAAGGTATGCTTTTGTTTATTAATGACTCTTTGGCTCTATGACTTTTTGATGAGATCATATAATATAATGATATAATATCATATAATATATAATATATAATATAATATATGGTGGCTTCTCCGCATCTAATTTGACTAAGATTCTTTACCCTTTGAATCTACTTAAAACATTAGATTTGTCGATTATATGAAGGAAAAGGGAAAATTAAGATGAAAAGCATACATTAAAAAAAGAAAAGATAGGAAACCCTAAAAGTCATGTGGTCGACGATAACCAGTTGGTATCACATCTCTTCATGCCAATACGTGATGCATTTTTATACCTTTATGTGTTGCTTAATTTTATAACTATTGCAATCTAATTGACTCAGTTCGGTATAAGATAAGGTTCGTAAAATTTAAGATTTTTTTTTATTTTATATTCTTCTTGAAAAGTTTAAAGAGTTTTTACTTTCTATTCAAATAATTCCAAGTATGTATATATATATATATATATATATATATATATTATTTTTTTTTTGAAATTTGTCAAAAGTCAAAGAAATCATGCAAAAATATTATTTGTTGTTCAAAGATTGTAAAATAATAAAATTTTTATAAATATTTGTAAAAATAATACTTTCAAGATTTATTATAGATTTATCATAAAAATATTATTTTATGAAAAATATTATTATTTTTATGAAATCTTTAAAATTCATTCCATATTATGATCAAATATAAATTATAATTATAATTAAAGGATACATCAATTTAATAATAATAATTCTATTTTATATGATAAGAAATTATGAAAAGGTGTGGAGATTCCAACTTCCTTTACATTGAAAAGATGACTTACCAAAACCTAATAAATATACAAGTATGCCAATTGTAGGGTATATTTTATGTATTATTTTAAATATTAAATATTAAATATTAAATTGGCTTTCAACACTTGAAGTATCTAAATATGATAACAATATCTTTAATTTTTTAAACACCACAATGACAGTGATATGATGTGAAAGCTTAAAATTCCTTTTAAAATATTTAGGTTTATAGAGATGAAATTCGTACTACATTTTTTTTTATAATAAAGTATTTATTTAAACATAATTTATGCTTATAACAAGTGGATTAAATCAAAATTTTGGATTTTTTTTCAAAAATACATACTTTTTACCTAATTATTTTAAAAATATCGAATTTTTCTTAAATCTCATATTAAATCTTTAAAAACATTATTACTTAAAATGTTTTAATGTTATTACGATTAAAATGTAGGTTTTACAAGAGTTTAACTTTAGAATAATTAATTTTCATTATGAATATCATAATTAAATTAAAATATATTTAATTATGAATGTTATATCATAACCAAATTATAAAAAAATTAATTATAAATTTTTTAGCCATATTAGAATTCTATTAATTTGAAGGATTAGATTATTAATTTGGATAAAAATTAAATCATTATTAATTTATATTTAAATTTTTAAAATATGTTGGACAAATATTTTAATAATTATAGGGTAGATATTCATGGAATTTTGAAAAATATTTTAATAACTTTCAATTTTATTATTTAGAATTTCCTAAAGGATAAAATGTAATTTTTTATTTTATATAATAAAAAATAAATATTTTTTATAAATATATATAATTCAAACTCGATAATATAAATCTTGTAATTATCCTTTATTTTTAATTTTTGGGTATGGTGAAGTATTTTTCTCTGCACATGAAGCACAAAATAGACCAATAAATTTAGAATTTGATGAGTGTTTGTGAGATTTGTATTAATTATTTTGTGATAAAGGTAAATGAGTCAAGTTATAATAAAATATTATGAATTTTCATATGAGTTAAATATATTATAAAATTAGTTTTATTCAAGGTTCATCCTAACGATGGATAATTTATGTAAGTTTGAGTTCATAAAGAATGATAATTTTCTTATAAAAATTCATTTTTACTATGAATCCGATGAATTTAAGCCACTGAGTTTAAAATAAATATCTTAATATATTGTATTTTTTCACTAATATATTCTGAAACAAAAATCCTAACTCTAATTTCCCACAAATGATTATATATTATAATAAATTTTGTTATTCCTAACAGGGAGGGTTGCAATTTGGATGGTTGCTTTTCAGTTGTATCCATTTCTGTTATTTCTATATATAATACGTTTAGAGTCATAAATATAACTCAAAAAAATTAATTATGCATAAAATTTAAATTCAAATGTATAATAATATATTTAATCTGAAAATAAATAAATTAACATGATAAGAAAACATATAATTAGTCAACATAACATAAATTAATAATAATAAATCATAAATATTTGTATAAATTTTAATTTAGATGTTAATTTGTCAGAAATGAGTCATATAAATTAATGGATAAACATAACTGAAATATTTTTTAAAAATTTTTTTTACAAACTAAATTTAACTTATGTGAAATTTTTAATGCATTATTTTTATAATTTTTTTTCAAAAACTTTATTATTTTTGAAAATTTTCAAAAAATCTGAAAATCTTTTAAAAAATTTATTTAATCATTTTGGTTTAATAATTC